>PJEM01010270.1:0-63963 GCA_004023845.1 Helogale parvula | reverse complement strand
ATGTAATTTCTGTCCTTGACGGAATGTATTAAATAAGCAAACACCCCCAACAAGCAAAACAAGTACTACAATGTAAAAATATTAAAAAAAAGAAAACCCTCTCACATGCATAAATGAAAGATTGCACACAAAGAACTCACATCTTTTCAAGCTTCAATAGTAAATATTCTGCTACTATGTATTAAATACTGCATGGTTTACCCAAGCTAAGATGAAACCACATCATAAATCAATAAGCATTTTGCATTTTCTTTCATTATCTACTCAAAGTCATGCCTACTGCACCTCTAAACATTTCATTAAATCCAATTATACAGCAAACACTCTCAAAATAAACTTAGATTGTATTGCAGTTTCACTTAACAGTATATAAAATGCTGTGTTGTGACAGGTATCAATTATCCATTAGATACTGAATCAATTTTTTTTAAGCACTACTAACTGCTTGCTTTTCTTGAAGCTAGATCATTTTGAAAACTTCCTGTGTTTCAATTCTAAGGAACAGTTTTCCTATCTCAGACGGGATTGTGTCTGGCTAATAGTATATATGAGAAAGCCTCTATATCTACTTGACCTGTGTCTTGCAGCTCTTGAGTTTTGGGCTAGAGGAGGAAGGGATTTTTGCTAAAGAATGGCATAAGGACAGAGGACTAAGGAGAGGATGTTGGAACCAATCTCCGTAGTTCAACCCCTTTTGCTGGGGTAGAGTCCCAGGGAGAAAGAATGGGACTGTCTTTGTGAAAGAAGAACCCAGGGACAAGAAAGAATCCTCCTGTGGGAGGAGCTATTCTTTCTCCTTAGGCATATACCCTGGGACTATGCTGGCTCCCCTAGGCTTTCCAGAGCAGATTCCTGGGACAGATATTAAGGTTCTCACTAGGTTCTCCTAGTGTCACTGGGAGTTCCCTCAAGGAGATAGTGGACATTTCCCAAGGGATGGGGTAGATACTGCCGCTGATGGGCTGGCACACTACTTTCTTCAGCCGAAGAACTGAGCAGGGGAGAGGTGGCTCATGTAAGAACAAGACTATGGAGAGCTTATAAATAACCTCAGTGGGACAAAGGAGGCCTGGTTAGAACTGGCCAGCTGGTGGTAATCATGTAACCTGGTGATACAATCACACATGTTCTATGTTTTGGGTAATGACTTCACTCAGTAAACCAAAATGGAAAATTGGAAATGTAGTATTGTTATATAGTCTCATGAATACAATGGGATTGAAGGGTGGAAATTAATGAAAAGTCCAAATCACAGTTTACCAAAAAAAATATAGATACAGATATATAGGTATATTTAGATATACATAACATGTATATATAATATATCCATCTATAAATAACTCTAAAAATAAGATATTTTTAAAAATTTTATTTTATTATTTTTTGAGAGAGAAATAAACATATTTTATTTTTTGAGAGAGAGAGACAGAGGCGAGAGAGAGAATC
Source organism: Helogale parvula (assembly GCA_004023845.1). Taxonomy (NCBI): domain Eukaryota; kingdom Metazoa; phylum Chordata; class Mammalia; order Carnivora; family Herpestidae; genus Helogale; species Helogale parvula. The sequence goes on along the minus strand of PJEM01010270.1, from coordinate 62,517 downwards.
CGAGGCAGGCTCCCCACTCAATGCAGAGTCCAACTCAGGGCTTGATCCCATGACAGTGAGATCATGACTGGAGCCGAAATCAAGAGTCAAACACTTAACTGATTGGACCACCCAGATGCCCCTATATTTTTAAATTTTTAAATAAATGTATTTGGGGCACCTGGGTGGCTCAGGTGGCTAAGCATCCGACTTTGGTTCAGGTCATGATCTCACAGTTTCTGAGTTCTAGCTCCACTTCTGGTTCCACTCTGACAGCTCTGAGCCTGCTTTGGATTCTCTGTCTCCCTCTCTCTCTGCCCCTCCCCTGCTCGCACTCTCTCTCTCAAAAATAAATAAACAAACATTTTAAAAAACTTTAAAGGCACCTGGGTGGCTCAGTCAGTTGAGCATCAGACTTCAGCTCAGGTCATGATCTCACAGTTCATAGGTTCAGGCCCTGAGTTGGGTTCTGTGCTGATAGCACAGTGCCTGGAGCCTCCTTTGGATTCTGTGTGTGTGTGTCTCTCTCTCTGTCCCTTACACACTCACACTCTATCTCTCTTTCTCTCTCAAAAAATAAATAAACTAACTAAATAAACATTTATTAAGTGTAAGATTTATAATGGGTTGCAATGTTCTTATGAACTTAGAAATTATGTCAAGCAACCCAAGTAGACTTCTAATGTGGGCTACTTGGGATCTTATGATGTCCAAGAACAATGGATATGTGAGGTGTATAAAGCTGTGTTGCTATGAAGGAGATTGAAGGAAGCAAACATTTAAATTTAGAGTTTACCTTAGACTGTCCTGCCTACTACTCTCCCCCTAACTAACCGACCCTGGCCACAAGGGCCCACTAGCTCTTCCTCCTTGATCACAAGACTCACTCCAATGCAGCATCCTTCACAGATGGTTCCCTATGTCTGGGGTTCTCTTGTCTCATTTTCTGCTCTCACTTTTTTCAAGTCTCTGCTCAAATGTCACCTCATCTCAGAGTCTACTATTGTATCACCCTATGTAAAATCACATCTCAAACTTACCCTAGTCCCTCATGCTGCTGATCCCCCCCTCCTTCACCCTGCTCTAACTTTTCTTTTTTTCATGGTATCTATCCATTTCCAGCATGCTATGCAATTTGCTTGTTTCTTATGTCGGCTGGTTATTGTTGGTTCTCTGTGTCATTCTTCCATCCCCTCCCTGACTGCAGTTATTCACTGTTTGCTGTGTGATTCACTGATGGATCCGAGTGACACATAGTAGGCCTTCAATATTTGCTAAGTGAATAATTCATAGTGTGGGCTGTAGAGAAAAATCTTGCGGCTATTTCATTTTATCGCTTTCAATGCTGCTCTCTTTAGTTAACTATTTAATGGTCTTTAAAAATGATCTTAAGAAAAGTTTTGTGATTTCAATTAATAAGTTGCTATGTTTGTAAAATACAAAAAAGTTATATATATTTCCCAGGGAACGAATTAAGAATTGACCACTTATTTTGGATAAATCAACCTAGTCTCAAAGCAACTTCATTATGAAGCAGTTATCAGCCAAACCTTTCAAACATTTTGCAAAGGAAATTCAAATTATGTATACTCTCCTTTTCACTGCGTCTTGTCTTTTTGTTGGAAGAAATAGATAAGTATTATTGTCTCATTTTTACTCTCAGGGAAAGTACTTTTTTTTTACTGTCAGGGAAAATGATTGACTTATTCAAGCTCATCCATGTCTAAGGAAGAAAATCTAGAAGTCATGACTTCTAGAAAACACTGAGCAAAGAATCCTTGCAGGGACTGGCTTATGTAAACTAGGGAGAAAACCAGGTATAATTTGGCTCCCAAATAATTCCTGCATTCCCTAAAATAACCAACTAATTAATAACTTCTGTAAAGGGAAATTATTTCTTTTTCTTTTTTTTTGAAACATTTATTTATTTTTGAGAGACAGAGCACAAGCAGGGGAGGGGCAGAGAGAGAGGGAGACACAGAACCTGAAGCAGGCTCCAGGCTCTGAGCTGTCAGCACAGAGCCTGATGCGGGGCTAGAACCCACGGACTGCAAGATCATGACCTGAGCCAAAGTTGGCTAATTGACCGACTGAGCCACCAAAAGGAAATTATTTCATCCAGCTTTCACCACAGAAGGAAAATGTCCACATGAAAGACTCACTTGATGGACTTGAAAAGATGTCTTGGTGTCGTCTAGGATAAATCTGAAACTACTTTAGTGGCTGGCACTGTTCTTGCAGTGCTGTGTCCTCTAGGCTTGCACAGAGGAGTCACTGTGTGCTGGGGATGACTCACTGTATGGGGAGGAATTAGTTATGAAAATATAGTCCTTTCTATGAAGAGGGAATCTGGCAGCCAGATTTGAATGGGTCATCTATAGTAAATGACTAACTAATGGATATTAAAAAAGAGTTAACCCACAGGAATGGCCTTTGTCTCTTTAAGAAAGTGAGTAAACATATAAATCTTAAGACTTTGAGTCATGAGCCGTGTGGCCAGGCAATGCACCACTTCCCTTAAGAGGTTAGCTGCTGGTACTAAGAAAAAGGGATAGCCAAAGAGTTGTTATAGAGACAAAGGATGAGTCACCCTCTTGCCTTTCTTTCTGGTTATCTTGAGTCATTTCAGAGATAGATAAAGCTAGTGCCTTGCTACTTAGTGGGCTTACATCTAATGGTGGGATCAGACATCCTTTTGGCTTCACCTCCTTACTTACATGTCCCCTTTTGGTGCTGATTTGATGCTTCTTAAAACTAACAAAAGGATTCTGCTGTGATCAGGGTGTGCCCAGGGTATTTATAACTTCTATACATGCAGTAAAAAGGACTCATTAGTACCCAACCTGAAGTCTATACAAACTCTTCCAATCTAAGGGCATCTGGGTAGCTCAGTCATTTGACTGTCCAACTCTTGATTTTAGCTCAGGTGGTGATTGCAGGGTTGAGGGGTAGAGTCCTGTGTTGGACTCCGTGCTGAGTGTAGAGAGTGCTTGAGATTCTTTCTCTCTTTCTTCCTCTGCCCCTCTCTCTGGCTCTCTCTCTCTAAAAAAAAAAAAAAATCTGTCTAATAAAATCACAAAAATATCAATGAGTAATTTCTAAGTACAGACCTCTGTGCTGTTTGAAATCAGGGACAAGCCCAGTATTAATCCTCAAGCAGTAGGCTGTCTGATTTCTACAGGTACAGAAATTTTAGGACCATGATGCAAAAGCAAGAACCCTAGGAGAGGCAGCTCTCCAGGATGGGGAGGCTCAAACAACAGATTGATATTCTCCCAGTTTTAGAGGCTGGAAGGACGAGATAAAGGTGTCTGCATGCTTGGTTTCTTCTGAATGGCTTCTCTCTGGGACTTCTAGATAGCTGTCTCCTCCCTGTGTCCTCACATGGTCTTTCCCCTGTACGTGTCTTTGTCCAAATTTCCTCTTCTTATAAGGATGCCACTCATATTGGAGTAGGGCCCACCTTAATGACCTAATTTTAACTTAATTACCTCTTTAAAGACTTATCTCCAAATACAGTCAATCTGAGATACCGAGGGTTAGGATTTCAACTTATAGAATTTGGGAGACACACTTTGGCCCGCAACAGAGAGCAGATGGGAAGGAATGGAGAGAGGACAATTGTTGTTTTAGCTGTCGTGGTCAAGGAACATTCCTCCAAGGAGGTCATGTTTGAACCAAGATAACGAGAAAGGGGCAGCCATGTAAAGAAGTGAGGAAAGAGGGGACAGCAAGCCCAACGATGCTGAGAACGCAGCAGACAAGGGCTAGAATAGACATCTATTGCACGTCTCCTGCCCTGGAAGCCCTCTCCTTGCCCTCCTCACAGGGGGCTCCCAGCAGCTATGTTAGCACCTCATGACCTCTCACCTGAGGTTAACAGAATCAGGAGTGAACTACTGAAACAAGCTGAACACTTGGAGTCTCTCGCCTGGGAGCTGGGATTTCGGCCTGTGAAAGACCATCAGTCACTTGGTATGTGTGGCTGTGAGACAAGACACATGGAAAGATCTAAAGTACTTCAACTCCTGGTTCCAGGCCTTTTCAGAGACCTAGTCTCATTTCTGCATTTGGATTTTCTATGTCATTCTTACCACCACCCCACCACCCACCACCCCATGGCTTTTGGAATTGTTTTTTCTTCTTAGGCTTTCTGGAACTGGCTTCTGTCACATGCCACCAAGTCACACCCTAACACAGAATGTAGGCCCTCAGGGGCCTCCCCGAAGAGTTAGGGCATTGATTGTGGAAGCCTGGATCCTCCTTGTGTGCTGCTCTAGAGTCGTGCTAGAGAGAACTGGCTTTAAGTGATGTCACGCTAGCTACTGCTATTTGACTCCTGTTCCAGAATGACTCTACTTGAATGTCACGATGCCCACCCAGGGGCATGGGAAACACTCTAGTACTGGGAAGTCTTTTCTGGAAACTCAACCTTGGGCTGCACTTTCTCTGCTAGGCAGCCTGTCCAGTGTCAGCTCAGGCTTGCTCAGATCCACGATTTTCTGGTCTTCATCCCTAACAAATCCCCAGGAGTCCTGGTCTCCATCGTGCTGTATTCTGCTTCCTACCCATCCCTCAGCAGATCTTTCCTCCTCTCTCCCCCACAAATCATGCTTTCCCTCACAAAAAAATACATTGCTTGCTTTATATGGATTTCCCATATAAATCATCTATGGGCCTTTACTAAAGCTAAAAACAGTCAAAACACTCTGGCTGCAAGCTCTCCAACCCACTAGCCTTCTAGGTTGGAGAAAGCAGAGGTGACAAGGCCAGATGGAAAGTGTGTCTGACCCTGTTGATAGACATCGCCTCCCTGGAGCCCTCAGTGCAAACAGAGCTGTGGGCATTGCTGGGCTGTGGCAGGGTGGGGCAGAGCAGGACTGACAGGCTTTTGCAGAGATTCATTGGCAACATGCTGTGCATATTTTCAATGCATCTGCTAGTCAGCAACCATAAATATCTCTGTGGAATGAACTGGGGAGATCTGGTTTGTGCAAAAAATAGGAGAATGTGAAGGAGGATTTTCCCCTTTCTGAACTTTTGAAGGGCATGCCATGTACTCTGAATGCACAAGGGCAGAATCAAGGTCATGAACCTTGAAGAGAAGCTAAGAGGTGCCTAGTTACGGCTGACTGTTTACTATAAACTGTGGAAGTCTATTGCCCACAAAAGCACATTCTAAATCATAGAGCATGAAGAAGCAAATGGTGATAGATACTTCTCAGAGGAAGGCTAATTCCTTCAATCCAAGTTGTAAATCAAAGCTCTCCAAATCCCTTATTATCATTAGCTATAGTAACTATGATCATGGGACACTCAGAGCTACCTGCCCATGGTCCCATCAGGAGTAAATGTCAAGGGTCTTACAATTAAATAGGAAGCTTCTGTTTGTTCTACATCTAGCACTGAACTGGTGGTGGAATAGGAATTAGGCCATGAAACGTACAGTTTGTGTGTATAGAGATGAGAGTGGGCATTATAACCTTGAAGTTAATAAAAGCCCTTCCTGGGGGCAACGAAAAAGAGCTGAGGGATTGATTCCTGGTGATGTCCTCGTACAAGAGCAAGAAAAGTCTACTGGTATAGCATTCCAGGAGATTAACTGTTATTTATTACCTCCCTTCCAGATAAACAACAGTTTCAACTATAACTGTTATCACTACCCACTGCTCATCCTGCCTCTGAGGCCAACTTGTGCATCACGTCATCAGTCAGGCATAACACGTCTACTCTAGAGGACACACAGGTAAGACATGTTCCCTGCCCTCAGGGAAGTCCCGACTGTTGGCTCTGACACCCACATGCATACCTAGCGTATGACGTGAGGACTGCTGGAGCAGAGGAACATGACCCATGCTATAGGAGGACAGAGCAAGGGACAAGGTATTCTTCCAGGCAGTGCAAAAGGTGGGGCAAGGCCAGTGGAAACAGCCTGACCAGATCCACTGAGGGCTGAGTGTGCCCATGCGGAAGCAGCCATGGGGGAGAACACTTACATTGGGTTTATTGTATGCCAGAGCTCTGCCTTCTATTACTTAACTCCTTTCATCCTCACAGCAACCCTATTTTTTCCCATTTTGCTGATAAGGAAGGAGACTGAGGCTCAGAAAGTCAAACTTGCTGAGAGTCCTATAACTAGGAAGTGGCCGATGTGAGGTTTGAGTCCGTCCTGTGAACCGCGATGCTGTTCTGTGCTGCCTGTGAGAGTACAGGGGCGTGTGGGGAAAGGTGGGTATGCTCTAGTCAGATTCTGAATGTCCATTAATGCCGTATACTTTATCATTTTTTTATTTTTTTTAAGTTCATTTATTTATTTTGAGAGAGAAAGAGCAAGCAGGGGAGGGGCAGAGAGAGAGAAAGAATCCCAAGCAGGCTCTGCATTGCCAGCACAGAGTCCAATGCAGGGCTCAAACTCATGAACCATGAGATCATGACCGAAACCAAGAGTTGGATGCTTAACCAACTGAGCCACCCGAGCGCCCCATAGGTACCCTCTTTAAACAGACATGATTAGATAGTTCTTTGTTTTAGAGGAATAAAACACAGGCTGGTTGAATGATGAATCAGGGAAAAGAGAGGCTAAAAGGAGACAAGGAGGCATAAAAGAGTATTGTAAGACTCTGAGAGCATCCAGAGCAGTGGCAATGGGAGCAGAGAGAGGTTATCTCCATTTGTTTACCAAAGAAGGTTTAGAGCTGGGTGGCGAATACCTGGTGTGTGCACCACCACCCACAGCAGAGCCAGTAACTGAAGTCAGATGCATGCAGTCAGAGGCCGCCTCAGAATCCTTCTCGAAACCCTGCTCTCAACATAGTAGTAGCAATTACTAACCGATCAGAGCCAGTACATTCGATGAAACCTATGTGCCATCCCTTGGCGGAACAGACATTTCAGGTGTGAACTCACAGGACTCAGGGGCACATGGGACGCCTGAATAAGGAAAAGAGGATAGTCACAGATAACTTGGAGGCTTCTGACTTGGGCGCCTGAATGGAAAGTGAAGTTACTGGTTCTGGCAGAGAACAAAGGAGAAACACGTTGGGAGGGAAAACCATGAACTTTGTTTTGTAGATACTCAGAACTCAAATCCAAGATACTCAAATATTCCTTGTGAGGTGTGGTGCTTGCCTAAGATTCGCTCTCTCTCACACAAGAAAGAAAGAAAGACAGAGAGAAAGAGAAAGAGAGAAATAAAGAGAAAGTATCACAGAGGTGTGGAAAGTGAATGCCATCTCCTAGAATGGGTAGAATGGAAAAGGGCTAAGAATGGAACCGTAGGAACCCCAGTCCCTCAGCATTGTACGGAGAAAGAAGAGAGCACTGTCTGATAAGGAAAGAACATTAGCAGATGGAGGTAGTCAGGGGTGTTAGACACCGAGGAGAGGTCTAGAGCAATGATGAAAGTTGCAATGAGGATTCGGTCATGGGGAGATCATTGTTGCCAATATTGAGAGAGCATTTTCAGTAGCATGGGTTTCATGGGAACCAACTTATGCCGTTCGGTGGCTGAAAAGAAGGTGAGGAATATAAAACTATTCTGTCAAGAGGTCTGAAGGCAAGGTTAAGGGATTAAACCAGCGCATGAGCAGGAAGGATCAAGTGAAGAGGGAGAGATGGAAGTTGGAGAAAAGAGGCAACAGGTGCACATGGAAACAAGAAGATATGAATTAAGAACAAGGAGGAGTTCTTGGAAAGAACAGACATTTATCACAGAGTGTAATTTTACATTTATTGGTGTGATTCATACCACTAGTCCAAGGCTCTTTTTTGGTCACTATTTTATCCCCAGGGCCAAGTAAAACACCAGCCACTGAATAAATACATGCTGAATAGAGTGAGTAAATGGCTGGATGACATTGGTTCTTCTTAGACCTGAAGGAAAGAGTCAGTGGGCTAAGGTTCCTGGTAGTAAGGGATGGAGAAAATCATTTTTAGCTGCTGATAAATGAATTCAGCAGAATTCATATAAAAGCTATACCAGAATTTTTACTTTTTTTTTCAAAGCTGATTTATTTTTTTTTTTTTTGAGATGATCCAAAGTGGGCTCCCCGTTGGCAGCAGGCTTGAACTCACAAACCATGAAATCATGACCTGAGTCAAAGGCAGATGCGTAACTGACTGAGCCACTCAGGTACCCTCAGAATTTTCACTTTTAAAGGCAAAAAAAGAGAGGGAAGGCAATGGTCATTATGTCCTTTATAAATGCACACTAAAAGTTGTGTGAGGATTTGTGACGTCAGTAATTAATGATGGAAGTGGTACTTTCTTTATAATTTTCTCTTATTTCAGGAACTAATACCCAAGGCACACCTCGGTTGAGCATCGTGCTTTAGCTCAGATCATGATCTCATGGCTTATGAATTCAAACCCCGTGTTGGGGTTTGTGCTAACAGCTCAGAGCCTGAAGCCTGCTTCAGATTCTGTGTCTCCCTCTCTCTCTGCCCCTCCCCTGCTCGTGCTATGTCTCTCACTCTCAGAAATAAATAAATATTTAAAAAATTTTTTTAAAAACAACAAGAACAAACACCCAAGATTTATACAGAGTAACCAGCTCTGATTTCTAGCATTTATATGGTCAGCAGAAGCTTTCTTCTTTTTTTTAATGGTTTTTTAAAAATTGTTTATTTTTGAGAGACAGATAGAGACAGTGGGAGCAGGGGAGGGTCAGAGAGAGGGAGATACAGAATCTGAAGCAGGCTCCAGGCTCTGAGCTAGCTGTCAGCACAGAGGCCGATGCAGGGCTCGAACCTAAGAACTGTGAGATCATGACCTGAGCTGAAGCCGGCCGCTTATCTGACTGAGCCACCCAGGCGCCCAGAAGAATCTTTCTAGAATAAATATGCTTAGAAGAGCACTACTTTTTAAAATATAAGAATGATCAAGTTTGGGGAAAAAAATGTTCCTTTTGCTTGTGTCTTTTTTTCTCCTTGGGATTAAAAAAAAATTTTTTTTTAATGCTTTTCCTTTGCCATAGCCTGTGAGGAAACACAATTATACAGTTGTTTGCCAAAAAACACAATAGTGGCAGTGACACCATCAATTTGTGCCTCTTTATAATTAAGATGAGATTGATATGAAAATATTTTTATTCCTTTAATGATATTATAAATTCTATGTTATTCCTTCTGCTCTTTCTCATCTGCTTATCTGCTTTTTCTGAAGGGTGGACACTTTTACACATCAATCATTTCCAGGCTCCTGAGTTTTTTTAGACAGCTCTCTTTAACTGCATCATTGCCTGTTTCTCACCACCTCTGTATATTTTCAAATGTCAGGGAACTCTGGGGCAGGAATCAGTAGCACCTCAAGGACACAGAGCAGGCCCTTGGGCCTCAGACTTTCCACTTCTAGAAGGGATACAACCCCTGTTCTTTATGGGGATTGTATGGCTGAGTGCTAACTCCTTTATTCTCTTGAAACAGGTATGAAATTCTTAGAGGAAAAGTCTGAGTAAGGAAAACCCAGCAAGGTTTTGACTCGAAGTCAGTTGGCCTTGCAGAGATCTTTAGCTTCAGTGCCCCCAAAGCTCCAGCTTTAGTCCCGCTGAAGCTGGGGAAGAAGCAGAGTCCAAAGAAATGGGTCCCTCAACTATTGCTCCCCAAAGCCAGTATCCTGTAGAGCAGATGTATTAATGCTTTGGGTTAGGTCTCTTTGGGTGTTTGTTTTTAATATATATATTTTAATCTTTATTTATTTTTGAGAGAGAGAGAGAGACAGAGGATGGGCAGGGGAGGAGAAAAGAGAGGAAGACACAGAATCAGAAGCAGGCTCCAGGCTCTGAGCTGTCAGCCCAGAGCCCGACACAGGACTTGAACTCATGAAGTGTGAGATCATGGCCTGAGCCAAAGTCTGACGCTTAACCAACTGAACCACTCAGGTGCCCCTCTTTGGATATTTTTTGAAAGAGGGTGCTGGCACTTCCCCCATATTATCACAGTGGAAATCAAATCATGAGCTTCTGTGTTTGGACATCAGGGCACCTCCTATTCCTCGCTCAGTGGGTTTAGAGTTGTTTGTTATGTGCCCAAGCAAGAGTCTTTCTGGGAAAATCCCTTCTTGTCCTGCTGCTACAGGTAAGCATGTCCAAGCATTTAGAAATAGGGCGTTCTCACAATTTTAGTACATGTGGGGAAATCACAGATGGAACTCAAGCCAAGAGGCACGGTTTATTGGCTGAGTTGGCAGCAAACGCTCTCACCACCCGAGAGACTTGCCTCAGACAAGTATGAAGTCTTGAATCTGGGTGTAGCTCCTCTGGGAAGATCAAAGCTCCAGTCTTGATTTGAAGTCGAAGGGAGCCTGGGCAGTTGAATGGAAGCGGTGGATATTCTGGCTTTAGTCAAAGCCATAATGATCCGCAGTTCAGTCCTCTGTGCACTAAGGCCTGGAAGGGGAGACGGGAGCACTCTGGGGGGGATTAGGGGCAATTCCATAATCATATTCAGGCCCTATATTCATAAAGAGCCTTAAATTTCACCTTTTGTGCGATCTGCAAGTAAGTTTATGAATTTAGACACAAAGTTATACTTTCAGGAGGGGAAAAAAGACAAGGTTCATTATATTATTTTAATTTTAAAAGCACAATCATTAAAAAATGCTATGATTTTGGGGCGCCTGGATGGCTGTCAGTTAAGTGTCAGACTTTGGCTCAGGTCATGATCTCATGGTATGTGGGTTTGAGCCTCGTGTCAGGCTTTGTGCTGACAGCTTGGTGCCTGAAACCTGCTTCAGATTGTGTGTCTTCCTCTCTCTCTGCTCCTACCCTGCTTATGTTCTCACACACTCTCTCTTTTTCTCTTTCTCTCTCTCAAAAGATTTTTTTTTTAAATAATCCAATTTTATTTTTATTTCTTTACTTTTTAAGTAGGCTCTACATCCAATGTGGAACTTGAACTCACGACCCTGAGATTAAGAGTTGCGTGCTCTACCGACTGAGCCAGCCGGGTGCCCCAATATAGTCCAATTTTAAAATCTTGATTAGTCCTATGCACATTTTTTTAGTATATCAACAGCCTCAAAAGTAGATCTGATCTGCCTTCCGTCTGCCTTCCTGCTAGCAAAGGGGCTTTAAGTGTGGACTGAATAACTAGGAGCCATATACATTCTAAATAATACAGGCATATGGAGAGTTTACCAAGAGAAACAGTTCTCCATCCTTTTCCTGGCAGTCACACATCCCCTGTTCACCTCCAGGAGTGTGTTGGCCACAGGAGCTTCTCCTTCCTGTGTCAGGGCTGCCAGAATGTCACTGGGGTCCACACAGATCCCAGCAGCATGAAACTCAGCTTCCTCCCGATACTTCCTTCCTTGAGTGGCTCCACCCATCTACCAAGCACTGTGGGTGGTGGGAAGAGCAAGATGTTAATGGTATATCTGGAAGAGAGCACATGAAAAAAGACATAATAATAGTGCTGGCCTCTCCCTCTGTGTGAGGGGAAACAAATCTGACGAGGATTTATAGTTCATGTTTTGCCACAGAGCTGAGCTCTCACTATCCCCAAGGCCTTTGAGATGAAAGACGACAGTAACGCTTATTTCTCCCTTGGCTGTTCAAACATCATCAGTCACTGAGGCTGCACCTCAAGCCTTTCATCTAGAAATATATTGAGGTTAATGAGTTCAGAGTATCAAAATAATCAGCCACAGAGCTTTTGTGTTCAGGCCTTTCAGTTAAACAGTGTAAGGCCTAGGACACCAAAAATCCCCAGTGAAGATAGACAAACAGGCAGTGATATCTTGGGGAGGAGGGGTGATAGGAATGATAATCCCTTTTTCATTCAGTCTAACAAATATTTGCCCAGTGTGCAAAGGTGCTTGACGGAGAAACTGTCACATACAGGACATGAGTAAAGCATGATTCCTTTTCTTTTGTGCCAGAAGCTTTGCTCTCACAAGGACTGGCCACCTGCTCCTGAGCCCCAGGTCCTGGCTGCGTCTCTGCACTGCCGTGTCAGAGCTGGCAGAAGCCAGGCACCTTTTCGGCCGTTTGCTCAACTCTGCTCCTTATACCTCAACCCTCTGTGCTCCTTCTGCTCTCCAGGATGCTTATCTGCAGCCAAAGCTGAACCTCCTAGATGCACTTCCCTGGATTTCTCAGATCCATCCCTGGTCTGGCCTATCCTGATACCACCTGGCCTGTCCTGATATACCTCTGGGCTATGTCAGTTTTACTATTGAAATAACCTCTGATATCTCCAGCTCCAAGCAAGTCAATCTTCTTAAACCTTACCTTTGATTATGTCCAAACCTGCTCTGAAACCATCCATGACTCCCATGGCTTCTAAATTCAAATGAAACCTCAGCCTGAGGGTCCTTAGCTTGGCATGATGTAGCCTAGCCCACCTTTTAAGTTTCATCTTTCTTCCCACCAGTGTGTTACATACCAGCCTTAGTGGCTCTACCTTTAGTGGACTAATTGCATTCCTTGAATATGTTCTGGCCTTTCCTTCTTGTGTCCTTTGCTCTTGTTAAACTTTGATGATGGGATTTCAGCATAGTTACGGGGAGTTGAAAAAAGATGATTTAAGGAGCATGAACAAATACATAGATGGGGGGGAGGGAGTAGAGACAAAGAGAAAACATGTCTGGCTACTAGATATTGGGAGCTTAGAATTCCAAAATCATGGCTCCTAGAGGGGAAACTAAATGGATCATCTGGTCTACCCCTGGCCTTTAGGCTGGGAAAATATTTTTGTTTCCATTCTATAAATTAGACCACCAAGGCCCAGAGAGTTTAAGTGATATAAATGCAGGTAAGGGGGAAAATGTTTAGACAGACAAGTTGGGGTCATCCTATAGAATTCTTTAAAGCCAGATTAAAATTTATAGTAAATTCAGTCACTGATGGAGACTATAGAAAGCTTTCACTGGAGCAATGACATAATTAGAACTATTTGGGGCAGTGTTTTCAAACTGTGGGATATGGCCCATTAGTGGGTCACAAAGTCAATTTCTTGGGTCATAAATTTAAAAAATGTCAGAATACAGTATTGCTTTGTAAGTTTTGTATGTGTGTACTGGGTTGTGAAGTAAAATATATTTCTTATGGAGTGTCATGGCTGAAAAAGTTTTAAAGCGCCAGTTTTTGGAAGATTTGTCTGGTGGCAAATCATAAGCTGAATTATAGGTGCAAGTGAGGAGACGAGGCAGGGAATTCTAGTTGGGATGCTGTTGTCATAGCAACTGGGCAGAAAGAAGGATTTAAAAGGGATGGAGAAGCCATGAGAAGGGAAAGGAGGGGAAAGCATGAAAGATTCTGTGGGGTAAGAGTCTTAGGATATGAGGATTAGGATTGTGGGGGCTCCAAGGGAGGGGAAAAAACCAGTCAGGGTTGACTGAAAGTCACATTCAGGTGCTTGGGAAAATGCTGGTGCCCACATCCAAGGAGGGAAGTTGGGTGAAGGAGCTGGTCTGAGGACCAGCATGAAAGAGATGGAAAGACACACAACCACTGCCAGGTAATGGATCAGTCAGGTTCCCAGCAGGAAAAAGAATCTACTGAGATGTTCCAATGCAAAGACCTGAAGGAAGGGAGGACTTCCAGGGCTGTTGGCAGGCTGACGGGAGCCCACTTGCATGGTGAGGAGCCCCGAGTTTAACCACAGCAGGAAGCTCTTTCTGTCAGATTCCTCTGTGACCCCAGCTTACAGGGCACCACCTCTCCACTCTTCTACTCTCCCACCCCTGAGATGAGTCCACGACTGCTCGTTGGTTTGTCACTACCATTACTCCTACTGCTGCTATTATTTCTACCCTCACCATTACCATAGGCAAACTTCTACTGAATCCTCATCTTGTGCCAAAGGCTTTACATGTGTGATTTCATTCAATCCCATTTACCTCGTGAGTTGGTCCTGTCATTATTCCAACATGACAGATTTCTAAAGAAGTAGAAACTCAAGGACACTTAAAAACCACGTTCACACAATTAGTAAGTGGCAAAGCTGTAATATAAAGCCAGGGAGTCTGATTTCTTGACTGCTCTTAATCACTGCAATGTACTGCTAATTACTGAGAAATAGAAGGTAACAAAGGTAGCAAATGACAGGGCAGTTAACCATAGCAAAACTTAGCGTAGAGTAGCTGGTGATGTCATACTTTGATGCAAGTGGGACCAGGCATCTTGTGCTCCTGTAACCCTAATTCCTTTTTAGAAGCTCTAGTGGGACTTGTTGGTTTAGATGTTATCTAGAAAATCATGCTCCTACTCACCCACTGCCTCAGGGTTGGACACTAGAGTCATAATCTCCAATTTCAGATAGAGGAGGGATTGGGTTGCCCTAGTTGCCTGACTGTGGCCTGTGCAGCCTCTTCCAGAAACTTCTAAGATTTCACTCTGGTTAGGGCCTCTTGGTTGCCTTTTGGCCCTTCTGCTCTATGGTTGTTTGAATCTAATCCAGGTTGGGAGCCCAGGGATTCCCCTCAGGGCTTCAGGCCTCCACACCAACCAGAGTTGCCCTTCTTTGCCCCGACCAGCTCCCATCCCTGTGCAATGTGTCTGTGGTGTGTGTTACCCAACCAAGAGTTAAGGTGGGTTCTGCCTTTAATCCAGCTTCAGACAGTCTGAGTAACTTTCTAGATCTCACTTTTCCAGCAGCTGAGTGGCCTTGGCCAGTATCCTAGGACCTGTCTTCCTTCTGCCTGTACCTTCAACATTCCCCAGCTGACCGCCATCTTATACATTTACTAGTTCTAAACTTCTCACTATGTCCTTTATTCAAGTTGGAAAGATCTGACATACTATTTGGCTCATTGATGTGAGTCCTTTGAGGATTAAGCAAGGCTTCCCCAGCTACCGCCCAAAGCCCCGTGTTCTCTCCAAGTCGCCTTCTGATGACTCACTGCCCTCACGCTGAGGCCTTCCTACCGTACTTTATTTTAGGTAATGACTTTTGAAAATGGTCTAATTTTTTCTTTAACAATAGAAATGTAATTTTTACCCACAGGGCGCAAGAATGATAATCCCTAATGCTGGTAATAACACACACACACACACACACACACACACACACACACACTCAAAAAAGGAGCTTTCTAAAACCAGAGGAAGGGCACAGATAAGGCTCTCCTGGTGAAGGTGGTGGAGTGGTAACTACAGTAAAACCTTGGTTTGTGAGCATAATTCGTTCCAGAAACATGCTTGTAATACAAAGCACGAATTTCCCCTTAAGAAATAATGGAAACTCAGATGATTCATTCCACAAAAATGTTCATATAAAAATGGTTACAATACTGTAATATAATACAAAGTCATAGATAAAATACACAATATAAAGAAAAACAAATTAACCTGCACTTACCTTTGAAACCTTCGTGGCTGGTGTGAGGGAGACAAGAGAGCGGAGGGTTACTGTGTAGGACGACTTTCACTATCACTAATGGAATCACTGCTCTCTGTTGGCTCGGTGGAATTTTTCTGCATGGGAGCCATTGTTATACGCTCACACAGATGTTGACTACAGCACAGGATTAATAAACTCTTGTCACATACCATATTTAATGTAACTGGCAGTAAGGCAGCAGAGGAAAGGGTCTACATCTGCAGCAGCCTGACCTAGAATGAAGCAGAGCATTCCTAAGCTTCCTCTTGTATGGGAAAGCAGGGGACGGTCCATAGGTGCTTTGAAGTGACAAAAAATACCCTAGTGCCAGTTGTGGGCACCTTCCAACGTTCTGAAAAATCACTGATTTCTGCCAAACACCGTGGCCTGAGACCGAGCAGCTGACCATGGGGAATGATTACCCACAGAGATAGAGAGAAGGATGAGCGCAGTTGTGATCATGTGACATTCAGCACACATACTACTCCTATTGCAAGACATCGCTCCTTTATCAAGTTAAAATTTATCAGAAATGTTTGCTCATCTTGTGGAACACTCACAGAACAAATTACCCACAATCCAAGGTGTTACCCTGCTTTGTTTCATTTGCTTCCATACATAGAGAAAGTGCTTCCAGCTGGATAGGAAAAAAACAAGGCAGTTCAGAAGAATGTAAGTCTGAAGTAAATGGCTGTCAGGAAGGAAAAATCTAGCTACTCTAAGGGCAAGTCTCTATGCCCAGACAAATTACATCCTAGGATGTGGGTTACAAACATTTTATTAGTATAATTTCTTCAGACAAATCTTAAATGAACTCTAATTTTAAAATATGTACAAAATAATTTATTTGTATCTATTTTAAGTTAGAACTTATTTAGCATTCAATTATAAAGTTAATATATGAGGGAAAATTACTGTTTTGATGAATACCAAAATTCAAAATAATATAGATATAACCATTGCAATTTTAGATCAAGGTCGGCATTTAATTTACTTTTATATATTACTTTAGTTGCAAAGAGTGAAACAAATATATATATATATTTGTTTAATATATATATTTGTTTAATATATATGTGTGTGTGTGTGTTTATATATATTTTAAAGTCAGTTTGCTTTGTCATCTATTGTATAAACAGACCCAGAAGTTTGAAAAAGGAATACCAAAACATTTTAAAATTTCTAAGTCAAATTATTAAGATTGTTGAATTTCTTGTCTTAGATACAGAAATGGAATACCCAACACTTTTTTAAATGCTTATTTACATATTTTGATAGAGAAAAAGAGAGAGTGCAAGAAGGGGAGGGGCACAGAGAGAGGGAGAGAGAGAAAAAATCCCAAGCAGGTTCTGTGCTACCAGCTCAAAACCTGACACAGGGCTTAAACCCATGAACTGTGAGATCATGACCTGAGCTGAAGTCAGGAGTCAGACATTTAACTAACTGAGCCACCCAGGCACTCCTTCCTACCCAACACTTTTTATAAGCAGGAGCGCCATGTGCTAGGTTATGCATTTGTTTGTAAAAGCGCACTGAAACCTAACATGGACCAAATAGGTGCTTTTGAGCCTTGTGTGACAGTTGACTGAACACTGCATTCTTGGGACAAACATAAAAAGGCCAGTACATACCCATAACCTTCCTAATCAATGGCCTGTGACTAACTAGTCTATGGTGATAGAATCAGATTAGAGGTGGGTGGCAGGGTAGCAAGGGCTAATGACTTTGAAAGGAGCACAAGGGAACTTTCTGAAATGCTAAACATTGTATAAACCGTGGTATAGGTGGTGGCCATATGGAGTGCATATATGTGAAAATTCATGAGCTATACACTTAAGAATTGTGGATTTTACCTGTAGGCAAATTATACTTCAAATTGCTGTTAGCCAAAAGACAGAGAGAGAGAGAGAGAGAGAGACAGACAGACAGACAGAGAGAAGAAAGGAGGGAGGGACCAACATTTACTCAAAAATCTGTCAGCAGAAATTTACGTGCCAGTGTTTCTATTGTGTTATGTGTTTTAATTTGGTAGCTAGCTAACATTTTTTTTAAAGGTAGTTTCTGCCCAGTGTGTGACTTGAACTCACAACTCTGAGATCAAGAATTGTATGCTCTACTAAAGAGTCATCCAGGTGCCCTGTGTGTATTTTTAATTATAGTTTTAAAATATAGTTTAAAATGTGTTTTTAAAATGAAGTCCAAGTATACAGTTGACACTTGAATGACACAGTGGTTAGAGGCACTGACCTCCTGTGCAGCTGAAAATCTGCCTATAACTTTTGACTCCTTAAAACTTAACTACTAATAGTCTACTGTTGACCAGAAGCCTTACCGATAATATCAACAGTCAATTAGCACATAGTTAGGGTGTTGTATATATTTTGTACTGTATCCTTACCATAAAGTATGCTAGAGAAAGGAACATGTTATTAAAATCATAAGGGAGAGAAGATACATTTACAATATTGTAGTGTATTTATTGAAAAAAGATCTGTGTATAAGTGGACCCACACAGTTCAAAGTCATGTTGTTCTAAAAGGTCAACTGTATAAAAAAACAAAATTCAAATCAAATATATTTAAAAGATGAAAGTCAAACCATGACCTCTCAATCACTCCTGGCAATCTTTGACAAATCAGGGAAGATGTAAGAAGCACTGGGTGATCAGGGATGACAAAGTACAGTATGCACAGACCTGTGGAAAGCACATCAGCCTTTGTACTTACAAATTGGGTTCAAATCCTAATTCTGCCAGTTACCTAAGGTCTGGTAGCTAGTACCCTATCAAATACACAGCACCAGGTTTTTCATCTGTAAAATGGGTACAATACCACCTGCCTCAGAGTTGTTCAGGGGAGTAAGTGAGAACGTAACTAAAGTGTCCAGCACAGTTAGCCAGCTTCCCCACAATGCTAGTTCTCATCTCTCCTGTATCCCATAACACAGTCAAATATACTGGACTGAGAAGGGATCCGACTGCCTTTAGAACGTGTGTCTCTTAACTTGTTTTTCCAGAGGCAAAGATGGACTTGCATCCGTCAGCCCACAGCCACACCCGGCCCTCCTTCCCACAACTGACACATTTGCAAGATTATACACAAGCCCCAGATGGAAACGTTTACCACAAGTGGAGGTGCTGGCCATCCTTATTTTAGAGAGAAAATGACCAGGATATTAGTTGAGCAGACAAGCCAGCCCAGGCCCTGGCCCCCCAACCACAGGAAAACAGAAATCTCTCCAAAGATGGGGAGAATTTCTCTCCTCTTTCTGGGTTTCTCCTTCCTTTTCTTCTCTGTCTCTCCCCAGCACAACTCAGGAAGCAGGAGAAAAATATCCAACGGCAAAAAGGCAGAGGACTTCTGTTTCCCCATACTTTGATGGTGAGAGTGAAAACAAGGGTCTCATGGCTTATTAAATGCCAAGTTTAAGATGTCCAGTTGGGGAGGTAGGGTGTAGCCATCACACCAGTGCATTAGTCTGGGCATTCTTTGCTTCTCGCAAGCTCCCACCTTTTGGTCTACTAGAAGCATTTCTGCATAAGGATGAACATTTAATTTGGTCTCAGAGCCAGGAGTCTGCCTCCAGACCACTGCCTGAAAAGAATGGATTTGAGCTTCGAAGAAAATAAGTTAGGCCTGGTTCAACTTGTCCATGTGACCTGTCATGCTCTAGTACACTTGCCTCTCAGGCTGCTGTTGAACCCTAATAAAATGGATCCTGGTCTTCCAGTTTCAGAGACTGAAGCAATTATGCCCTGGAAACAGATCTCAGTATCAAAGCACTCATCCTCTCTGTCTGGGTTTCTCAGGGGTGTGAAGGGCTATGTTATGCTTTGGTAAATTCTATCCAGCTAGGAGTTCAAGACCAAGAGTAGTTAAGCCTGGAGACCAGAGGCTGGCAAGATACTCGCTTGGGTTCATGCCTTCCGTCTGCCTGAGAGTTAAAGTCCCAGAAGAGACCTCTTCCTCTGTCGTCGTGGTCAACTGCAGGCTAACCTGACCTTGTGTAGTTCTAAACAGCCTGAGTTTGGAGCTGTGGTTCTGTATGCCTTTTATTTCATTCCCACGGCGCTGCTGCTGAATGCCTTTGTGAACTGGCCTTGAAAAGTATTACAGAATTCACAGTGGAGATGTTCTCTGCCTGGACTCTGTTTGCTTGTTATGTTGCAAGAATGTGGCCCAACAGCCTCCACACCCTGATGACTCATCCTAGCTCTAATGAGTTGTTTTCCAGGCCCTCCTAGGGGTACAGTGCCTTCTCTAACGGCCACGTGCTGCCCCCCCTCCCCCAAGGCCTCAGTACTCCCCTACTCAGGACTCCAGATGGGAGTTAGAAACACTCCCCACAAGTAGGCAGAGGGAAGGGGGAAGAGGAATTCTGGTGCCACTCCTCAATGTTGCAATCACTCTTGGCCCTACCCAGGCACAGCCCAGGAAGTGTAAGTTAGAGGTTAGGAAGAACTTACATAATGGGATTGATTTTGAAGGGAGAGGGCAGAGTGGCTACCTGGTCATGTGAAGAAGTCTGGCTTTGGTCTTTGATTTGTGGGGCATTCCATTTGCTGGGGAGGAATATCTGACTGTTAAGCTTCTGGGGGAAAAACCAGAGGAAGTTATATAATTAACAATTCAGAGATTCTTAGAATCTTTGGCCAAAAAAAGAAATGACAGAGAAGAATCACTGTACTCTCGAGCCATGGCAGAAGGCCAAGCATTGAAAAATGGCCATAGAAGAGATATTAGTGAATTACGTTTAAATGTATGCTTCTCTTTGGAAAGTGATTGCTTGGGGAAACTTTATGCCTTAATTACTACTCTTACTAAAAGGGAAAATCTTAATTAATTTTACCTTAACATCTTTGCACCTTAAACTCTTTTATCGGATTTTAAAAATTCAGGGCTCCTTGCAAAAATGCAAACGCATTTCTGTTTCCCAATGGACTATACTAAAAGCAGAAGACTTGAACAAGAATCTGTTTTATGAAAAGATGAAATCCAAGCCCAGTGCACACATGTACCAATGATTCTTCTCCGTTGCATGCTATCTATGAATCATCTGACACAAAACAGCTGTAAGGCCTCTTTGCTGTAAGGACAGGATGGCCCTGCCAGGAACTGCACCCAGCTTGTGGTCAAGTCACTGACAGAATTTACATAATACTTATGCCTGCCAATTTAAGCTTGTCCTACAGGTGTCCCCCCCTACCCCATCCCCTCCTGCAGGCCCTGAAATGGTCACACTTGGGGCTGGCTCTGTCTGGCCCCAGCAGGAAGCACAGGCCTCCTGGCTGCTGACCACACCCAGAGGTTTGTTTGCTTTGTTTCATTTTGGAGGACATCCTTTTATTTTTATATAATTTCAATTTTACCAAAAAATTACATCAACATTACAAGGAACTTCTATAACTTCTGATTCGTTTGTTTGCATTTTTGCCTTATTTGCTTTATCATTCTCTCTCTCTCCCGCCCACTCTCCTCTCCCATTGAAGATGGAGATGTGCCTCTATTGACTCCAGTATAAATTTTCCAAAAAGGCATTCTCTTAATAACTCCAGTGCAGTTACACAACCAGACAATTAAGCATTAATACAATACTACTATGTCTTTCATTAATTGCCCCCAAAATGTCTTTACTTTTTTTCCTCCCCTGAGTCCAGGATCAAATCCAAGATTATACACAGCATTTAGTTGTCAGGTCTATTTATTTTCCTTTATTCTGGGACATTTCTTTAGCCTTTCATTGTGTTCCTGACCTTAACATTTAAAAAAAGTGCAAGCCAGTATTTTGTAGAATGTCTTTCAATTTGGGTTTGTCTCATGTTTTCTCATGATGAGATTCAGGATATGCATTTTTGGCAGGAATGTCACAGAGCTGATAGTGTGCTCTTCTCCGAGCTTCCTAATCAGGGGCATATGATATGGGACATCGGTTTGTAACAACATCGTGATCTTAGCCCTGATAACTTGATAGAGTGGTATCTGATGCTGAAGTTATTATTTTTCTCTTTCAATAAGTCATGGGAGGGCACACTTTACATCTCTGTAATTATCCTATTTTATTGAGTTTTTATTTAAATTCCAGTTAGTTAACATACAATGTTATATTAGTTTCAAGTATGCAATATAGTGATCCAACACTCCATACATCACCCAGTGCTCATCATGACAAGTGCACTCCTTAATTCCCATCACCTATTTAACCCATTCCTCCACCCACCTCTACTCTGGTAACCATCAGTTTGTTCTCTATAGTTAGAAGTCTCTTTCTTGATTTATCTGTTTCTTTTCCCCCCTATGATTATTTGTTCTGTTTCTTAAATTTCACATATGAGTGAAATTATATGCTATTTGTCTTTCTCTGAGTGACTTATTTTCCTTAGCCTAATACACTCTAGCTCCATCCATGTTGTTGCAAATGGTAAGATTCCATTCTTTTTTATGGCTGAGTAATATTCCATTGTGTGTGTGTGTGTGTGTGTGTGTGTGTATGTGTGTGTGTGTGTGTGTATAAGGAAGATGAGGTACATATATATACCTCATTATATATATATATATGCCTCATCTTCCTTATCCACCCATTAGTAAATGGACAGTTGGGCTCTTTCCATAATTTGGCTGTTGTAGATAACGCTGCTATAAACATCAGGGTGTGTGGATTCCTTTGAATTCGTATTTTTATATTCTCTTTTTTTAATTTTTAAATTTTATTTATTTATTTTTGTGAGAGACAGAGACAGAGTGAGTGGGGGAGGGGAAGAGAGAGAGGGAAAGAAAGAATCCTAGGCAGGCTTTGTACCACCAGCACAGAGCTCAATGTGGGCCTCAGAACCACGAAACCATGAGATCATAACCCAAACTGAAGCTGAGTTGGACACTTAACCAGGCACCCCAGTATTTTTTAATTCTTTGGGTAAATACCTAGTAGTGCAATTGCATATCCTTCTTTTTTTTTTAAAGTAGGCTCAATGACCAATGTGGGGCTTGAACTCATGACCCTGAGTTTAAGGGTCACATGTTCTACCAACTGAGCCAGTCAGGCGTGCCTCTAATTATCCTTTCATTAATCAAACTTAAAAAAAATTTTTTTTTAATGTTTTATTTATTTTTGATACAGAGAGAGACAGAGCATGAGAGGGGGAGGGGCAGAGAGAGAAGGAGACACAGAACCGGAAGCAGGCTCCAGGCGCTGAGCTAGCTGTCAGCACAGAGCCTGATGCGAGGCTCGAACCCACGAACGTGAGATCTGACCTGAGCTGGAATCAGAGGCTTAACCGACTGAGCCACCCAGGCGCCCCCCCCATTAATCAAACTTTTAACCATCATTTTTGCATCCTTTGATGATTTTCTACAACTCTCTTTTGCATTCTACTGTAATGACAAGGTTTCCTTGAACATCTATCTATTTATCTGTCTATCGATATCAATATGATGCTTATGGTATCAGCAGGGTATAATCCATTACAAACATTATTTATTTTGATGTTCAAATTTTTCCAGATTAGGGAGTGGGAGTCCCTTCAAGCTGGCTGCTGAGACTTTTTGAACATATTTTCATGATCCTTTGACTAGTTCCTTACCTTCTGGCAAAATAAGATGTTCCAGGGGCGCCTGGGTGGCTCAGTTGGTTAAGTGGTCTACTTCGGCTCAGGTCATGATTTCGCGGTCTATGGGTTCGAGCCCCGCATCGGGCTCTATACTGAAGGCTCAGAGCCTGGAGCCTGCTTCAGATTCTGTGTCTTCCTCTCTCTCTGCCCCTCCCCTGCTCATGCTCTGTTTCTCTCTGTCTTCTCAATAATAAGTAAAAACATTAAATTAAAAAAAAAAAAGAAGATGTTCCAGGCTCATCCTCTACTTTTCCTGCCCGCAGCCCCAGAATAAGCCATTTCTCAAGGATCTCTGGTTCCTTTAGTGGGTAATGGTATTTAGAAACCAAGATTTGGATGCTAAATATGTTCATTCTTACTGGTGTGTCACTGTTTCTAGGGCTCTTGGCAGACAGAATTTGGTGATATTACATACACAAATAGAAATAGATACATATAGAGGCATAGATATATATTAGAAGTATGTTGGAGATACATATCACATAATATATAGTTATACTAATAACTCTAATTTCAATACAACAAATGCCTTTTCCATATTTGTAATTTCTTTCCCCAACACTTAGAAATCTGGCTTAAGCTCAAGAATATACAAATTGTAGTTTTAGAATTGCTAGTCCATAGCACCACTAAAAGTATGCCAAATGAGAGTTTAATTAGTTTACAATTTTGAGGGGTAAAATTTAATATACATTGAAGTACACAACCCCCAAGTCTACAATTGAATGACTTTTGACAAATGAATACACCTGTGTAACCCACACTTTTTTCAAGACACAGGACATTCATCTCTATACTTCTCAGAAAGACCCCTCATGTTTCTTCCCAGTCAGCAACACCCCCGTCCCCCACACCAGAGGCAACCACTTTTCCAGTGTTTTGCTTAGTCTGTAGACATCAGTTGGCTCCCCTAGTTTTGAACACCCGTCTTCAACTTGGACCCTACTCTGTGCTCTTCCCCTCGAGGCTTATGCCACCACAGTACCTGGCCTTAGATTTGTTTTGTCTACTCTTTCTTGGCAATGCCAGATTTGACTTCCAGTTCTGCCTCCAGTCTTTCCTGATCCCTGGTGCTAATGAGTGAGCCCCTCCTCTGCACTAGATGTTGATTTGTTCTTGCACTAGTCTACAGTTCTCATTCTTCCTGGGCTTTTGGTCCAGCCCCAAAGGACCTCTGGCCTGGAATGTGCTTCGAGGATAACACAAGTTACCAAAGATAGTTTCATAAAAAGACACATAATTTCATGAAAAGGCTCCTTAAGATTTGGTAGTATCACCCTGTCTGGTCCTGCTTGATACCTGGATTCTGAGCCACGCCATTCTTCTGTTTCTAAATCTTGCTTTCTTGCTCCACTTGGGTGACTGTCATAATCCTTCCTTCCCATGACAGCTGGAGTCAGAAGCTGATGAGGCTTTTCTCACAGGGGTACCTTGTGAGCATGACTATGATAGACAGAAACCATGTATCTTGTGGGCATTTACTACATGTGAAACCACTCAGCCCACCACCAAATGTGGCAAATGGCCAGAGTTTGGGGCACAGGAAGAGAAAGTGGGTGGGTCTGAAGTACCCTGTCAATGCTTAATGAATAGCTCCCTTTCAGTAGTGTTCAGCCTAGCCAGAGCTATAGCGTGTAGGGTGGAAACTAAGGTGAGGTCTCAGAACCAGGAAATCACGCCCATGTTAATATTTAGAAAACAGTGGGGTTATAATAGTTTCTTTTCCAGGCTCCCTAATGAAAAGGGTTAGTGTGGTTCTGTCATGAAATCTTCTGAAAAGACTCTTTGACACAAAGACTCTGAGCTCCACTCTTCGTGTTGGCCCTTGATGATGTTAGCAGTTTAATAAGCAGTTGCTTGTTCTGCCTTTTGTGTGCTTGGATCCCCCACAACAAAGCTATGAGCTCCTTGAGGGAGGTGACAGCACTGGGCATTTTTCTGTCTTCCTCCTATCCCTGCACCAGCTCCTTGTCAGGTGACAGGAGATACTTCTGTTCAGTAGATACTTCTGACTTGAACTAAGTCATCTTAATGAAGTCATCCCTCCATTGTATCCCAATTCCTACTGTGGTACCAAGCACAGAATAGGTACTCTAATTGGCTGAGTAAATCATGAACTAATTCCACTAAATTGTTGTCGAGTCAAGTGTTATCGAATCTCTCAGGAGTCTGTGTTTTAGAAGAGGGCAACAATGAATGGGCAATGCTTAATAATCCAAGTGGAATTAGCCTAATAGTGGAATTACAGGTAACACAGCACCAGATGATGACATTTATGAGCAGGGAGCTCTTTGATGCCCCACCAATCATGCCACATCACTATGTTACCCTTCTTCTGAGGTCCTCAGAATGTTGGGTCATAAAAGGATCATTATATTCTGCTGATGGACCCTTTTTGCTGTCTGCCTTTCCCGAGCTTCTCTCTCCTATTCAGTTTGCATTTGTTTCCTTTGACTCAACAGCAAATTGGCTGCAGCACCTTCTCCTAAAGAGCCAAAATCTTCCTAGAGATGAAACTTTTTTTTTACGTTTATTAATTTATTTTGAGAGGGAGAGAGCACATGAGCAGAGGAGGGGGAGAGAGAGAGAGGAAGAGAGAGAATTATGAGATCATGGGTCTTGATCTCATGAACCGTGAGATCATGACCTGAGCCAAAATCAAGAGTCAGACACTTAACTGACTCAGCCACCCAGGTGCCCCTCATTACTACATTTTAACTTACTCTTACAAATTTTCATTACAATTTTAGTTGTCACAAAGTGTTCCGGAGTACCCCTATTTAACTGTTCACCTGCCATTTGTTGAACATTTAGTTTCTGATTTTTAGCTCTTACAAAAGAAAACATAATGAGAGCACTCTTCACATAAATTTTCCTTAGTTGAGGCATTTAGCTTTATACCAGGAGAAATTTCCAGAAGTTTTATTACTGGACAAGATAGTATGAAACTATTTTAGATCCTCAATATTGTCCAATGACTTACCAAAAGACTCTTAACCAACTTATACTCCTTCCAGGATGGATGAAACCTTCTATTTTACTCAGCGTTGGTCTTATTCTCTATTTCAACATATGTGTCTATATTTGAGCCTTATATTTTTTTCAAAGCTCTTCAACAATTCTAAGGTGGAGTCTGGGGAGAGCCACAGAAGGCTACACTAAAAGTTGCCAAGTGCTGTGGCCCCTTTCCCTTAGCCTCTGGAGATCTTGTGCTCTGATACAAAGGCCCAGGGAAAGAGCCCCAAGAAATGGGCACCAAGGTAAAGGGGAGGTTTCTTCGTAAGGCGCAGGGCCATATTGGCCCAAGTCATCTTTCTGGGTCATCCGAGGGAGGGGCCCTTCTCCTCTGGCTGCACAGGGTTGGAGGTAATCCAAAGAGAGCCAAGAGCACATGACCCCGAAGAAGGAGAACAGGAGGTGGGGAAAAAGGAACTGTCCTGCATAATCAGGAGCTTGGAGTGTCTCCCCCAGCTATCAGAGAGCCTAAGTGCCAGCCCTGGGGCCTGAGTCACAGACGCCTCTGGCCATGCTGATCATCCCCATCCTCCTCCATAACCCATCCCTACAGTCTTGGTTTTTTAAGTTGCTTTTTTAAATTAAAAAGAACAATGATTGGTCCATAAACAACATAAAAATAAACATGTCACCATTGGAAAGTTCTCCCTCACCTCCCTATTTCCATTCCCATCTCCAGAGGTAACCTGATAATACTTTAGTGTGTATCTTTCTAGATCTTTTTCTAGTGGGTGTGAGACTGTGTGCATGCATACAGGATTTTATAATACAGAAGTGGAATTACACTATATATAGTTTTCCCCAGCCTGCCTTTATCATTTAACTTCAAGGTGTAGACCGCCCTCTGTGTTAGTTAATATACAGCAGCCTCATTCTTTTTCATAGCTGCATGATAATCCAGGTATATGATGATATCATATAATGAACACAGTTTGTTGCTGGTGGCTTCAGTCACCTATCATTTTCCTCTATAATGACAATGCTGCAATGAGCTTCTTTGTGTATATGTCTTTGTATCATCTACCTGGCTTTGAGTGTTGCCACTGCCAGAAAAGTCCTGGGGTTGGGCTTCAAGTATGCACACCCAAAGGATCTCTGCTACCTCCAGGACTCATTTAGACCTTGGAAGAATACCACCTTGGCTCAGTCCTGGCTGCTGCCCTCACCCTGTCATTCGGTGGTTGTGTTCACAGCATGCCGATGGACCAGCCCCCAGAATTCTGATAACCCACCATATCATGGAAAGGTGCTAAAAGTACAGCCTCTGGCCACTAAGAGGAAAGAGAGAGGGCCAGCTCCTTCACACACAATCCAATTGGAAAGAGTATGAAAGTGGTTATCTAGCTAAGTGGTTCTTAAGACTCTCAGTCTTGGGACGCCTGGGTGGCTCATTCAGTTAGCCTCTGACTTCGGCTCAGGTCATGATCTCATGTTTGTGGGTTCAAGCCCCACATCGGGCTCTGTGCTGACAGCTCAGAGCCTGAAGCCTGCTTCCGATTCTGTGTCTCCCCCTCTCTCTCTGCCCCTCCCCACTCATGCTCTCTCTCTGTCTCAATAAATAAATAAATAAATAAATAAATAAATAAATAAATAAAAACCAAAAAAAACATAAAAAAAGGACTGTCAGTCTTTCTCCCCTGAGATAGAGTGTGGAACTGAAAAAGCAGTGAGTTACTGATGTAGAAGGTACAAGAGTTGCAGTGGTGGTGGGAGCTCTCTAAAGAAGCTGATAGTATGGTGTGTGTGTGTGTGTGTGTGTGTGTGTGTGTGTGTGTGTGTTTAACCCTGAAACAAATGTACTTGGCCCATGGACAGAGATTGCCAACCCTTGATCTAATATGTTGTACTGTTGTCCTTTAAAGTTTTCAAGCACCAGAGTGCCTGGGTGACTCAGTCAGTTGAGCGTCCGACTTCAGCTCAGGTCATGATCTCACAGTTCTTGAGTTTGATTGAGCCCCACATCAGACTCTGTGCTGACAGCTCAGGGCCTGGAACCTGGTTCTAATTCTGTGTGTGTCTTATTCTCTGCCCCTTTCCTGCTTGCACTCTGTCTCTCCCTCAAAAAGAAATTAAAAAATTTTTTAATAAAAAAAAAAGATTTTCAAGCACCATGGTCCTGTAAGAAGCAATAAGGGCTAATAAGAAGCAGATAGCACCCTGGGTTCCATTTCTGACTTTGCCAGGGCCTGGCATGGGATTTGAAACAGTTTTGATCACTGCCCTATGCCCTATGTCCTATGCCCTGGATGCAGGGGTTAGGTTTCTTATTTTTCCTGCAAAATGATGCTAGTGTTTGGCTGTTAAAAATGGGACAGGTGTGTTCACCTTTACAGCACATCTACTAAAAAAAATTGGAGAGATACAGAAAAGATTAGTGTGGTCCCTATGCAAGAATGACATGCAAATCTGTGAAACCTTCCATAAAAAATAAAAGTTTTTTAAATGGGACACAGGCAAGAGAGCTTTTTCATTTGGATGAGATGATTTCTGTGTTTGGCTTATCCTGCTTAGAGGTTTCCTTCTTCCTTTCTTTATGGACACACAGAAAGAACACATGCTCACAGTATTGGAGGCAGCAGCTGAACTTTCTGGGTGGCAGCCCTCCTGAAATGTATTCATTTTTTCTTAATTTTTTAAATTTTTTATTTATTTTTGAGACAGAGAGAGAGACATAGCATGAGCGGGGAGGGGCAGAGAGAGAGGGAGACACAGAATCTGAAGAAGGCTCCAGGCTCTGTGCTGACAGCTCAGAGCCCGACACGGGGCTCAAACCCATGAATGTGAGATCATGACCTGAGCCAAAGTTGGAGGCTTAACCAACTGAGCCACCCAGGCGCCCCCTGAAATGTATTCTTAAATGCACAAATGCAAAAGCCCCTGTTGACCTGCTCTCTCAATGCTTTGGAAACTCTCTGGGGAATGTGACATGGTCACTGTTAGAGCAGAGCAACAAACAAATCTGCTGTAATCGAGGATAAGGACATTTGGGCAGTACTGACGTTTGCTCATGGAAAGATGATTCATTTAGACAAACCAGGGCTTTAAAATTGTTTTCTAGAAGTGTAACAGATACAGAAAAGTGCACGCACTGTAAATGTTCAGCTTGGTGAATTTGTACCAAGTGAACACATCTATGTTACCCTGGTAACCACTATGTAGATCAGAAGGTAGAATGTTAGAGGCACCCCAGAAAACCTGTGTACCTCCTCCTTCCCCAATTGCTAGCCCTTTGAGATATAACCAGTAACCTAACTTTCAGTGCTTTATATTTTTGCCTGCTTTTGAACTTTATATATACTTGTGAAATTTATTCACATTTTGTGTAGATCTTGTTCACTTATTCTCATTGCTAGATGGTATTCCATGATAGAAATATGCCACAGATGGGGCACCTGGGTGGCTCAGTCGGTTAAGCATCTGACTCTGGAATTTGGCTCAGGTCATGATCTGACAGTTTGTGGGATCTTTGCTGACAGTGCAGAGCCTGCTTGGGATTCTCTCTCCCTTTCCCTCTGTCCTTTTCCCTGCTTGCATGTGTGCATGTCCCCTTTCTCTCAAAATAAACAAATAAGCATTTAAAAAAAAGAAATATTCCACAGTATATTTACCCATTCTATGTTGATGAGGTTTTATCTATTGGTGCCCATGTGCATGCATTTCTGTTGCATACATTCCTATAAGTAGAATTATCAGCTCACAGTATTTGCATACATGCAGCTTTAATGGACCCTGGAAATAGCAATAAATGAGAGTTAGGAATGTATTTAAATTTTTTTTTTAATTTAGAGAGAGAGAATCTTAATTAGGCTCCACGCTGATTGTGGAGCCCAACCCTGGGATCCTGACCTGAGCTGAAATCAAGACTTGGTCAGACACTCAACCAGACTGAGCCACCCAGGTGCCCCTAGGAATGTATTTTTGATAGGGGACAAAGCACAAAGCTAAGATCAGGCCCTAGGTTTCTGGTCTCCTCCCAGACTTGGATTACAGGGGAGCCAGAGCAAGGCACTTACCTCTGTGTTTCCTCAACTATAAATTGGAAATAATTAGTACCTGCTATGTTACTTGCTGTGGGATGAAAAAGGCCTCTGCAAATCTCAAGCTTCACAAATGGAAGCTGTCATTAAAAGTGGAAGCTGGGAAGAAAGATTTTTAATTATTAATGAGACCTAAAGAATAACTGTACTTATGTGGATTTCCGTTCCCAATTAAGAATCCATAGATTAGGGGCGCCTGGGTGGCTCAGTCGGTTGAGCATCCAACTTCAGCTCAGGTCATGATCTCACAGTTTGCAGGTTCGAGCCCTGTGTCAGGCTCTGTGCTGGCAGCTCAGAGCCTGTAGCCTGCCTCCGATTCTGTATGTCCCTCTATCTTTCTGCCTCTCCTCTGCTCATGATCTGTCTCTCTCTGTCTCTCAAAATTAAATAAAAATGTTAAAAAAAATCCAGAGATTAGATTAACTGCTCAACTAGACAGAGTAGTATTATGAAAGGGGCCTGCAGTGTTATTCTCTCAAACCCAAACACAATGAGCACCTTCTCAGACCCAAACTCTATCTTGCTAGAAGTTTCCTCAACTGCCTGGAGCCCCAGGGGGCCTCCCAGTTCTTTCTCACAGTTGCCAAATGCCTCAGCTTTTTCCTTCCGCCTGCCTCAGTCTGAGTTGGCCTAGTCTGGGAGAAACTGGTTTGATTCTGCAGTTATAATGCGCCAGGAAACAGAAAGACCCCATCATCCCACGTCTTCCTGCAGAATTGAATGCAAAGTGTGAGTATTGTCAATGAGGTGTTTTGGTCTTACAGCACAGCTAAAAGTTCACAGGTACTTATTCTACCAAAGGTTGTGCTAAACTCAATTGGACTGTAAAATATAATAATTGAAAGTAGTGTCAACATGTTTTCTATCTTACTAGTTCCCTTGCATTTGGTTACACAAGTAGAAGGCAGTGCCCTCTTCTGGCCAGTGCCACACTTGCATGGCTGAGGCTGAGGCTTGCCCACTGGTGGGACCAGGGTTTCACTTGGTAACAGGCTCATCTTGGGAACAGTTTTGAGTAAGTCATATTTGGGGATCCACCTTCCCTTTCCTCTTCAAAAGAGAAAAATCAAAACTGTGATGGTTACATTTTCCATAATGTGGGTAGTAATCCTTAAAAACTGAGGTTTCCTGAAGAAAAAGAAATCCTACTTCAAGACTGAAAAATAGAAACATGGGTGTTTCCAGCCTTCAAATTTTGTTTGTTTGCTTGTTTGTTTAACATTTATTTACTTTTGAGAGACAGAGAAAGACAGATCATGAGCAAGGGAGGGGCAGAGAAAGAGGGACACAAAGAATCGGAAGCAGGCTCCAGGCTCTGAGCTGTCAGCACAGAGCCCAATGTGGGCCTCGATCCCACAAACTGTGAGATCATGACCTGAGGTCCAGCCTTCAAATTTTGAATACAAGTCTACGACATCAACTCTTCCCTGAATTTCTAGCTTGCCAGCCTGCTTTGCAAATTCCAGACTTGTCAGCCCCCACAATTGTGTGAGCCAATTCCTTAAAATAACTCTGTGTATACATGCGTGTGTGTGTGTGTGTGTATCTTGTTTTGTTTCCCTGAAAAACCCTGACTCGTACAAAATCTAACTCTAAAACCCATTTATACCAGTGACTTCTCGTTTGTATACATAAGGGGACATGAAGTATGGCAGCTGACCTTCTGAATTCAAGTTCAAGTCCCAGTACCATCTAATTTACTAGTTTCATGAACTAGCTACTTAATTATCTTTAGCCTTGGTATCTTCATTTGTATTAAGGAGAAAACAGTAACATTCACTGAATACACTATTGTGAAGATTAAGAGAAAACGTGCTTAGAATAGTGATTGGCTCAGAATAAGTACTCAATAAATGTTAGTAGTTATTAATTATTATTACTAAGGTCATAGAGGGAAGCTGCCAAAGAAGGATGATTTATAGAATGAGGGGTACATGGAAGGATAGCTAGTCTCATTCATGCCTCACCCACTGTCTCCGTGAATTCTAATGTACAGTACATCTCTGCGTTTCACTACCTGTTCTTGGGCGATATCATAAAGCCATTTCTTGTAAAGTGTCCTAGCTCTTCTCATAGGAATCCAATCAAGATTAAAAGTTGGATTCCGAATTAATGACTGAGTCATAGATGAATCCATTCTTATGTCACAAAGGCAAAGTTCAGTAAATCTTAGTAATCATTTAAAACAGTAAAATTATTCTAAGTCCTAACATGGGGCTTCCATAAAATTTAATCTTCACTCCATTATATAATTTACTAATTTGACTAGCAGTTTTGTTTGCCTTCTCACAATTTAAAAGGACTCTGTAAGATGATTTGTTTGGTCAACACCTTGTTTTTAAAGCTAGCCAAGTGGTTATCTCCAAGTATAAAGACTTCGGTTAATTTACATACACACACACACACATACGTATTTATATATTTATCTCTGTGTTATTAATGATTCACCAGAAGGACCCACAGGACTCAATAGCAGGTTATATACTCACTGAGACTTATTATAGCAAAAGTGACAGAGCAAAAACAGTAGGAAAAGATATGCACTCATGGGGTCCAGACATTCAACACAGACTTCCAATGTCTTTCCTGGTCTAAATATTCCTTGTCTGAAGTCACGCAGGAGTATTCTTTCTTTCACCATTAACTTCAGGGACATTTATAGAATGTCTACCCCGAGAAGCCTGTTTGAGTCTCAGAGTCCAGGGCTTTTATAGGGAGCTAATCACATAAGTATATCTATTATGTATGCAACAACTATGGCAACCATAACCCAACCCTAATAATGAAATTAGGCATACATTGTTGATCTAGATGTTTGTGCAAAGCAACCCCGAGAATCACACATGGTATGGTCCATTGGTCCAGGTGTATATAACAAAGTCATCAACCACCAATATAAAGAATACCCTAAGGGCTGCCAAGGGTTAATCCTGGGTCCCTTGAAGACATGTAAGGAGCAAGCAACCAGAACTGCTGTGTTAACTGTTTCCTCACAGTCTGTATTTTCTGAAATGTCTATAATTAACCTCTATTACACACAAAAGTAGTCACAAAAGTAACTATTAATATAAGGGCATCTGCCATTAATGATTTTCCTTTTAAGTTATTTAATGGTATTGTTTTATAATCTCAGTATATTTCCCTGTAGTCAGCAGAGCTGCTGAAAGGAGTAAAGTCATCTTTCTAGACACTTCATAGATACCCATAGGAGCCCTCATACTCTTGGGAAAACCATAAAAACAGCTGAGGACAAAGCATGTGAAACACAGAAGGAACCACAACCTAATTCAACTTACTCATCTTAGAGATGAGGAAGTGGATATTCTGGACAGTGAAAGGGCTTATCCCAGGTTCTAAATCTTAGATCTTAACCAAAAACCTCTCTGGGAACTCCTGAAATGGGACAAGGCAATGTCTGCTCACTTGCTTCTGATGATTGTCTTTAAATGGGCAGAAACTGGAGGAGCGCTGACTGTTGGGGCTGCCTGATGTGAGTGTGCATGGTCCAGTCTCCTTTAGTCTAGACAGAGGCTTCCTACCCTTCCCCAACCCCTTCCTTGTCCAGTGACTTGACAGAAGCACTAGGACTCTGTTATCTAGAACATTGCCTATGCCATTGGGTCAATGGTCTAGTTCGGGACCTAGCAAGAAATTAGTTTAATCTTCACCAAATTTCCCCCTTTTCTCCCCTTCATTTACTCTCTTGTAGGTTGAAGGGCGGTATCTGTCTCTCCATTGGACTGCAAATTCCTTGAGGGCCTTCTGGATCCAGGTTAGATCACAGTTATGATTATGGGTAGTGAAGTCAAATGGTCCAGGGTTTGAATTCTGGCTTAACATCTCACTGGCTTGTGCTATTTGAGTGAGTTACTTAATGGAAAGAATAGTACCTCCTTCATAAGTTTACTGGGTTGATGAAAGGAAGTAATAATTCATAACTAGCATAGAATTTAATATATAAAAATATTCAATAAATATTGAATATTATTTTTAAAATAACTACTTCATTTACTTTGGAAAACTCTTTTCTCTGATCTTTTTAATAGTTTTTTTGAGGTAATTAACATACAATATACACTGTATGTGTTTAAACTACAAACTGTTTTAACATGTACACACCTGTGAAACCATCCCACAATCAAGTTAATGATCATATCCATACCCTCCAGAAGTTCCCTTATATCCTTCTGTAATCCCTTTTCCTGTCCTCAATCACTATTTACTTTCTGCCTCTACAGAGTAGCTTGAATTTTTCTAGAATTTCATATAGATGGAATCATATGGTATGTTCTTTTTCTTTGGCTTCTTTCATTCAGCATTATTTTGAGATTCGTCCGTGTTGTTGAGTGTATCAATTGCTTAATAGTATTCCGTTGTTGACAGTACCAATTACTCAGTAGATGTACCACAATTTATTTATCCATTCATTTGCCGATGAACATTTGGGTTATTTCCAGTTTTGAAGTATTAGAAAAAAAGCTTCTATGAATATTTGTGTGCATGTCTTTGTATAAAAATATACTTCTCCTTGGCAATAAATGGGTGGGCCCTAAGGTAGGTATATGTTTACATTTTTATGAAACAGCCAAATTATTTTCCAAGTAGTTGTACCATTTTGTATTTCCACCAGTAGCATGAGAGTTCCAGTTGCTCCACATCATTGACAACAGTTGGTATGGTTGGTCTTTTTAGTTTTAGATATTCTAATAGCTGTATGATATCTCTTTGTGATTATAATTTGAGTTTCCCTAATGACACTGTAAATGTGTTTTTTGCCATCCATGTATCTTTTTGATGAATTGTCTGTTCAAATTATTTGCCTAATTTTAATTGGGGTGTTTGTTTTCTTATTGTTGAGTTTTGAGACTTTATACATTCTGTATAAAAGTCATTCGTGTGGTATACAAATATTTTCTTACCTAGTCCTTAACTAGTCTTATTATTCTTAACAGTGTCTCAAAGAAAAGAAGTTATTAATTGTAAGGAAGTACAATTTATCAATTTTTTATTTTGTGGATTGTGTTTTGGTATTCTAATCCAAGGATCTTTTCTCCACTAAATCGCTTTTACATGTTTTTTGGAAATCAATTTACCATATATATGTGGGTCTATTTCCACACTCTATTTTTTCCTCCAGTGATCTATTTTCATGCCAATACCATACTATCTTAATTACTTAGCTTCCCAAAATTTGTCTAGCTCTTTTATGTCTTTTTAATTTCCAAATGAATTTTATTAAAAATTAAAAAAAAATTTTTTTGAGAAACAGAGAATGGGGGAGGGGCAGAGAGCGAGAGAAAGGGAATCTCAAACAGGCTCCATGCTCCGCACAGAGTCCAACGCAGGGCTCAGTCCCAGGACCCTGGGATCATGACCTGAGCTGAAATGAAGATTTGGACACCTAACCAACTGAGCACCCAGGAGCCCCTCCAAATGAATTTTAGAATTAGCTTGTCAATTTTTACACACACAAACTGCTAGGGTTTTGACTAGGATGGCAGTGAATAAACTTAGGGAAAACTGTCTTCTTCACAATATTGAGTCTTCTGGTCCATGAATATAGAATATTTCTTTATTTGTTAAGGTTTCTTTAATTTCTCTCAGTTATATTTTATAGTTTTAAGAGTATAGGACTCACATATTTTGATCAATTTATTGCATATGATATTTTTGGTAGTAGGGTAAATGGTATTGTTTTTAATTTCAATTTCCAATCATTTGCTAGTATATAGAAATACACTGTTTTTATATATTGAACTTATACCAAGAAAACTTGCTAAAACTCACACATTAATTTTAGTAGCTATTTTTGTAGACTCCATAGGATTTTCTGCATAGACAATTATGTCATTTATGAATAGTTTTATTACTTCCTTTCCAATCTAATCATCTTTTATTTCTTCTTTTATTTTATTTTATTTTTTTTACCTTATTGCATTGGCTGGAACCAGTACTGTTGAATAGAAGTGGTGAGAGCAGAAATCTTTGCCTTGTTTCTAATTTTAGAATGAATCCACTCAGTCTTTTACCATTTAGTATAATGTTAGCTGTAGATGCCCTTTAACCAGTTAAGGAAGTTTCCTTCTATTCCTAGTTGGCTAAGATTTTTTTTTTTTTAATCAAGAATTGATGTTGGAGTTTGTCACATATTTTTCTGTATCTATTTATATGATTCTTTCTTTTTTTTGTCTTAATATGGTAAATTACAAAGATTGATTTAGTAATAGGTTTATTGAGATACAATTCACAGAGCATAAAGTTCATCCTTTTAGAGTGTACAGTTCCGTGGACTTTACATCTGCAGCCATCCCCACAACCAAATCCCATAGCATTGTCATTACCCAAAGAAAAACTCTGTACCTATCAAGAGTCAGTCCCCATTTCCCCTGCTCTCCCCACATCCTGGCAACCCGTATGGATTTACCTATTCTGCACTTTAATATAAATGGAATCAGTCAATGTGGTAAGTGGGTGAGTGGGTTTTTTCACTTGGCATAATGTTTTCAAGGTTCATCTACGTTATAGCATGTATCAGTATTTCATTCATTTTTATGGCTGAACGGTATTCTACTGTGAGGATGTACCACATTTGGTTAACCATTCACCAGTTAAAGGATTTAACTGATTTGTTTTGTTTGTTTCCACTTTTTAGCTATTATGAATAATGCTGTTGTCAACATTTGTTACAAGTGTTTGTGTCAACATATGTTTTCATTTCTCTTGAGTATATATGTAGTAGAATTTGTGGATCATATAAGTCAGCCTGTTTAATCCTTGAGGGAATTGCCCCACTGTTTTCCAAAGTGGCTGTACTATTGCAAGAAGGTTCAATTTAACATATAGAGCTATTTAGATTATTTATTTCTCCTTGAGTGAGTCTTGGTAGTTTATGTCTTCCAAGGAATTTGTTCCTTTCATCAGTTGTTGAATTTATCATCATAAAGTTTTTAATAATAGTTCCTTAGTCTTCTTTTAGTATCTTTATAATGTGTAGAAATGTCATCTGTCTCGTTCTTAATAATGATAATTGGTGGGGGGGTTTTCTGATCAATGCAACCTAGGTTTATCAATGTTATTGACTATATATATTAGATATTTTAAATATATTTGTGTGTGTCATTCTGTCGTGTGGAAAATTGCGTAGGCTCCAAGTACACCAGTAGGTGGGCTATCCTAGAGTTCATGAGAAATAAAGGTTCACATACCAGATTGAAATGCATGGATCGCACTTTTTATTAAGTTAATGTAAATCACTGTGAGAAGCAAAGAAGGGGAATGTCCAAGTTAAACACTTAGGATGGGGAGCAAGTGGTATTGATAGGACTATGCTACTGAAATCCTGGGGTACGCTGTGTTCATATGTCTTCTATCTCTATCTCTGCTGTGTCAACTTTTCTTGCTGAAGCAACTCTAATGAGTTGAGTTCAAACATTGGGATGCTGGGTCAATGATACTTGCTCAGTTAGAGAGATGCAATTAGTCAGAGTTGTAGCTTGTAAATAGTCTGTTGACCAGCCATGGAGGGCATGGGGAACCAAACTAGGTAGCACTAGTGGGTGGTCGAATTAAGGACTCATGAATACTGATATATAATGTATCACTGAATATTTAGTGCCTACGTGCCCCTCAGGTATGTTTATTACCTCATGTACTCTTGGGTCTTGTAGCCCTTTCACTGATGTTTAATCCACACATGCTCTACTTACTGATTCCTAATCTATACTTGATGTATCTTATGAGTTCATCCATCCGTTTCTTTTCTTATCCTCTGTAGAACTGAGTATTTTGAAACTATACATTGAATGCACTAAACCTTCCCCCTATTATTCCTTGTTTCTGTGACAGTTACCTACTTTACACATACTACCCACTAAACACGTGTTAAATAAAAAATAAGCAATACCCTCAGCTAGTCTTGCCATAGAAACTGATTTATTCAAACAAAGAGTCCCTGTAATTAAATACATATGGGAGATATTGGGTTCTTTACTATAGGACTTGTTAGTGCCCTCATGCACTAATGGGGTTGTACCTTTCCATGAGTGTATCACATGTAGTGTCCTCAGTCTCATTGGCTGATGGACCACTTTACTCCAGGTACATCACAGAACACATCTTGAGATGCTGCCTTGGGAATTGCTCCGTGCAAGGCCTTAAAGAGGGCTGGGAAATATAGATGTTTACTAGTGCAGGTGTAGGCCAAGCAGTAGACCTTGTGTACTTTATAAAGTGTAAGCATTCTGCTTTTCTGGGTTAGAAAGAAAACAAGAAGCGAGATAGAGAAATTGAAGTTATTCAGGGAGTGAACTGACCAAATTACTCATTCAAGGGTTTCTCTGATTTCCCCTTTGGAATAAATCCAGGGATGGTGTCCCATCCCCCAATCAGCACAGTGCTGACAATATTCTTTCACAAATGGCTTGTAGATGCTGCATCGGCATGCGCTTTGAAAGATATTAAGATTACACAAAGGAGACTTCCTTTTCCACGAAGCTGGGAAAATATGCTTAAAGGGACTTCAGAGAACCCAGATCTCTATGAAGACGATGTCCCTGGTATGATGATCCTAGATGGTCAAGGGATTCTAAAGACTTGAAACTGAGTTTATTGGAACATGTATCAATGGAAAGATAGCTCGCTTCGTTTAGTAGACAACACAGAGGAAAAGTAGAGCCCATCATTGGCTTCTATCCTATTTGGCTCCATTTCACATCCTCTCCGCCACCAGCATCAACTTGCATGCAGGTACTCCCGCTCTCGGCCCCTCCCTCCCTCCCACACGAGGCGGCCTCCTTCTTGACACTCTTGTATTCTCTTCCTGGCACCCTTCTCCCAATTTGTACTTGCATAAATCCTGCTCATCCTTCAAATTGCAGTTCAAATATTTCCTCTGCTGAGCTCTACTCCACTCCTACCGATTAGGTTATGCTTCTTTCCCCATCACTTATCACAAGTGTAATTGTTTAATGATTGTCTCTTCTACAAATTGTGAGTTGCATGAGTGGAGACTCCATTGATTAGTTCACTACTGAATTCCCAGCACATGGCACAGAGTAAGTGGTTAATATGTCCAGTTGAATGATAGAAAAAAATGTAAGTGCTGATGTTTTGCAATGAATTGAGAGCAGTTTTGTCTTCCTTTGCCTTAAGTCAAAGTCTTCTCAATTCCCTTTGTCCAAGGCTTAGATTCTCCTAAGATTCTTTTTAGACACGCATTCCAAGAAATGCATCTCTTACCTATTCCCTGATCAGAGTAGAGTTTGACATCTCTGTATACAGGCTAAAGTGTCTCACGTAATCTAGAGCAAAGGAGCTTTGGAAAAGCAATGTTTTCCTTTTAAGTATGAGGTGTTCAGAGTTCCCAGTGAGCTTGAGACTACAGTGAATAGGCTGTATGTTCTCCCAGAACCCAGCAGGAAGGACTGGCGTGGCTGTGGGCAGCCATGAAGCAAGTTGTGTTTGCAATTATGCTGCTGGTGTTGCTGGGGAGAATTCATGGAAAGCTGTTCCGGGGGGGCACGTTCTCTGCAATGTTGGGAACACAGCTCCTTAGAGGTAGAACAGTTACGCTAGACCTGCTTCAATCAGTTCCTCCTGAGCATACTTGCCTGCCTCTCATCTCTCCCCAAAACTCACTCACACACCCATGCCTGGGGCTTGCAATTTCCCTTGCCCACCCCAAAGTCACCTGCTTTCAAATGGATGGTTGTGATTAGGCAAATATGGCAGGAGGCAAAGTGGCTGGAGGTGAGGACAGTGCTTTCTCTGGACACAGGACTTTTTCTGAGGTGCAAGCTTCTTTGAAGCACTAGTGAAGACCTGCATCCCAAAGGGGTAAGGAACATAGCTCTGCACTGGACAGAACTGAATTTTACCCCTGGCTTTCAGTTATTGTGAGGACTCAATGAGATAATGTGATTAAAGCCCATAGGAGACCAGATTGCACTTTGTTAGTGCTCAAAACATGGTAGCCATTTAACTATTAGGTGCTCATTGGATATTCTCGAGGAATCTGTGTCTCCTGCTTTAGTGATGTCACATTGGATGCAAATGGCTCGTTCACTTTTCTCTTTTTTTCTACTAGACTGTAACATCCTTGTAGGCCCAAACCTAAAAAAATGCCTTCCAGATCCCATGATTAGCTCACATTTGTTGAGTGCTTAAGATGTCAAGCACTAAATGCTTTAATTTTCAAAACCCTAGAGTTAGGAATTACTGTTTTCTGCATTTATAGGCACCAAGTGATTTAAGTAGCTCATCATTGTGATGTATCTATTAAGTGGTTGAGACAGTATTTAAATACAGCAGGTCGGGTTCCAGAACTTGTGCTCTTTCCCACTGCATTACACTGCCTCAATCCTCACTCTTCCTAGGTTTTCCTCATTTTTTTCCACCATGGAACGGATCATCTCTGTCATCTCCGTGTTTGTGGGGCTACAATTATTCTGTGATTCGTGCTAGCCTCACACAATGCCTTATGTAATAGCATGCTCTACAATTGCTTCTCCATTTGTCTAGTGCTGGGTTTGGCATACTAGGTTTATGTACCAATTATGCTCTTTCACAAAACATCTCTTGGTTCCACTGTCAGACTGGACAGTAGATAGAGTGGATCACTGTGCAGACCTTTTATCCTTTTGTGTTCTTAATGACTACCATCTGTTTCCTAAAGCAATTGGAGTCTTCAGCTATTAGCATAAAGGAAAAACACTGACTCTGGGCAAAGCCTCACACTACTGGTACATGCCTGGGGAATCGAATCAGTTACCACCAAGGTTTGGGCTGTCTACCTTTCTCAGAGAGCATCTGGGGGGAACTGGGGTTTCCTTTCAGGATTAGATGCCTAGGCCTTATGTGCTTTTAGAAAACTTGCAAATTGTATATACAAAGGGTATTACATATCTTTGGAGTTAAATAAATAGAATGGATATTCATATAGAGCCATCATCCTTCTCAATAAAATATTATTGGATTCCACCCAGGCCTCTGTGTACCCCTCCCCTCGACCTTCTGCCAATAATGCCAGTATGCTTTTCATTATACAAAGAGTAGGAGTTGTTTGAGAGGATTACTTTTCAGATGTGATTCCCAGGTACTTTGTTGTGAAAGATGCTAGCAGCAAATGGGTATTCAAACTTGGGAGTATTCTGTGGTTTCACATCCTATTCAAACTGCTGTTTCCGGAGAGCTGTTTCTGATTCTGACTTCACAACCACTGGAGCATAATAGTGTGCTGCGAACAGATGTGTCAGTAAATTGTGGTCAGTGTGAAAAATGAATTTTTGCCACAGCTGGGGACATGTACTTTATGGCAATGGCTGTCAGGATGTTAAGCTGAGTGGTGTTGCAGATGGTGAAAAGCAGAATTCAAATAGCAAGAGGAAAGACGGAGGAAACCAGTGAGCCAGTGTCCAAGAAAAATGGTTTCTGACAGGCAAGAACTTTGCTGTGAAACTATGTGAGAAAACTTGCGAGAGAACTTGGTTGTGGCCATAGACATTCTACCCAAACAGGAATGCTAGTGGAATATTGTGTGCCCATCCCTGAAGTGTCCCCTCCTTCCAGGAGAGCCACCAGTTCCAGTATTAAAAAATGTGCCTCAGGGCGCCTGGGTGGCTCAGTTGGTTAAGTGCCGCCTCTTGATTGTGGCTCAGGTCCTGATCTCACAGTTCATGGGATGACGCTCTGCGTCAGGTTCTACACTGACAGTGCCGAGTGTACTTGGAATTCTCTCTCTCTCTCTCTCTGCACACCCTCTCTCTCAAAATAAATAAACATTAAAAAATGTGTCTCAAATATCATAAAAACAAGAACCATTACTCTAGCCAGCAGATATTTCTGAAGAGGTCTAACACGTTTTCATCATTTATTCCCTGCCACTAATGTACCCTTTGAAATAATTTCACTGTCTGCTCCTTCCTACCATCAATGAATTAGAAACACTCATGTCAGCCCAGAGCTGGAGGAAATGAAATGCAATTCTACCACAGATTTGGTAACATTTGTATGCAACAGCTAAAAGATCCAAAAAATTGGACACAATTTTTAGTGCTATTCAGTTTGTGAGAAGATGAAGTTAAAAAAACAAAAAGAAACTTGCAACTTTAAGGGAAATTGCTTTCAGAACTTGGGGAGGGGGGTGGAGAGACAATTTGAGGCCATGAAGCCGAAACCCTTGGAGATATGCCCAGAAAAATAGTATTCGCATCACTCCTTCTCTATCCATCTCCTCTCGCCTAAAAAAGGCATGGCTTCCTATTTTAGAACTGGAATGTGTGCTCTTCTTGCTTTTGGGATTTGCTGAAGAAAATGTGGCTGCAATTGAGTGACTTGGATAACTTTATTCACCTTTTAATATGCAGTACATGGATGCCTGGGTGGCTCAGTGAGTTAAGCTTCCAACTTTAGCTCAGATCATGATCTCACAGCTCGGTTCCTGAGTTTGAGCCCCGTGTCGAGCTGTGGTGATGGGTCAGAGCTTAGAGCCTGCTTCAGATTCTGTATCTCCCTCTCTTTTTGCCCCTCCCCCGCCCACACCATGTCTGTCTCCCAAAAATTAATGAAAATGAATAAAATAAAATGAAAAAAAGAAAAGATGCAGTATAAGTTGCAGCCTAATTGATGCGTGAACCAAAGGTTAACTTCTATGCTAAAACATGTTCTTCAGGATGAGGTGCTTTTTTTGTTTGTTTAAAGTAGGCTTCACACCCAGCGTGGAGCCCAACATGGGGCTTGAATTCATGGCCCTGAGAACAAGACCTGAGCTGAGATCAGGAGTCAGATGCTTAACCGACTGAGCCACGCAGGCACCCCAGGATGAATTTTTGTATCTCAGGAAACAAATACAGAAAATCTTCTCTTGCATTCTTTTTTGTAATAGTTAGGATAGCCATATAATAATTTATCCTCAAAACCAGGACACTTGAGAATGCAAGGAGGTGCTATTAATAATTATACCTGGACAACCTAAACCAGAATTGTTCCAGGCAAACTGGGATATATGAACACTTAGAGTACAGCCTGATGTTCAATAAATAAATAAAACTGACTGAGGCACCCAGACGCCCTAGGACAATCTAATTTGAAAGAGGAATATTAATGTAGATATTATATACTAGAAGGGTAATCTTTTAGTTATGCTAAGGCCCCAAATACATCCCTCTGGCTAGAGGGAAGTGTTCCATTTTCCCCCTTGTGGTACTTTGGATACTTTGAACATTATGATCTGTTTTATAGTAAGGTTAAGTGAGCACAGGAATCTAGTCAATTGCAGCAAATCACACTGCGGAGCTGAGCTCACAGCTAAAAACTCTGTTCCCTGGAGTCCCCAGCAGTTGTGTTGCTCACTGAACCATGAACGGCTTGCCTTCTAGAATTTGATCAGATTTCTACTGCAGATTCGCCAGAGGTGGAGACTTACTACTACTTTTCAGATAAGTTTGGTGAAGTTTGTAGAGTTCACATCAATCCTCTTCATCCCACTTCTATAAAAAACCTGGGTGCCAGTCCTTCCTGATCATTTGTCATGTCCTTTGGTCTTTTTCTGTAGAGATTTCTTTGGGCATTCAAGAAGGGATCCAGGTATTCATTAAGTTTAGTCCTTGGGATTTTTGTGTGTTGCAGTAACTAGGCAACAGTTCAGATGTTTTAACTTAGCATGTCCTGTACTGGCAAGTTTAAAAAAAGAACTGT
This sequence comes from Helogale parvula, assembly GCA_004023845.1. Classification (NCBI taxonomy): domain Eukaryota; kingdom Metazoa; phylum Chordata; class Mammalia; order Carnivora; family Herpestidae; genus Helogale; species Helogale parvula. The sequence goes on along the minus strand of PJEM01010270.1, from coordinate 18,871 downwards.
CAAGCCATACTTGGCAGAACCTTTCTTGGACTCTCCCACCCTCTGTCCAGTTCTCCTGTACATCTTGGCTGGTCCTCCACTGCTAACAGAGGCCTCTTCCGTCTCGGCCACTTTGAGTCTTGTCCAAGCCTTTCCCACCGAGGAGCAGCTGGAAACCCAGTGTCCTCAGTAATCGGTAGGACTGCAACTAGTGGTTTGATCACCCATTACCTTTCCTAACCACTCTTACATCCAGATCTTAAACCTACTCATAACTGCTATGCTTTTGAATGTAATTTGCCTTTGTTTATGAAGATACAGCTAAGTTCTAAGTAGTTTAAGAACTGTGCTGATTCATCAACTGTACGGACGTGCATTTCAAACACAAAGTGTAGCTCTTTAAAGTGAATATCCAATGAAACAGATCCAATGGATATAAAATTTGTGAAAGGTCAGCTCCTTAATGTTCAATGTCAGATGGATTGGACTTTCTAGGTATACAATTCTGGAAGCAGGACTACAGCACTAAGGCAACCAGGATAAGCATGTGGAAGATGCTATTCTTAGAAGCATTCTATAGTACAGTGGTATACAGCAAAAGCTTTGGTATCAGTCACACCTAGGATTTTAATCTCAGTTCTTTACATAGGAGCTGTGCGATCTCTATAACCTCTTAGCCTTAGTTTTATTATCTATAAAATGGGGTTGAGAACCATCCTGGTCTTAGAGATTTGCTGTGAGGCTTGACTGATAGTACACATAAACTGTTTATTAGTGTTAACTACTTATTTTTGTCTCCTCCTAGATTGTGTGATATCAAAAGCAGAGGTGATATGTAAAATGTTCATAAAAGCTATCATTAGCTCCCAGTAAATGAAGCTATTAAATAGGACAATATATGAGGCTCTATTTAACTTGACCTCTTTCTCTGAAATGTTACTCAGTTATTTTGACAGTCTTACCATAGCTTTGGAACCTACCAGTGGCAGCTTAAGGGGACTAGAACAAGTCAGGGTGTCTTGTGGAAGAGAAAAAGCAATGGTCTAGACTGATAGTAAGCAAGCAACTGCTTAAAAAGGGTACTGGATGCCTGAGCAAAAAGTGGACCAACCTCAGCCCTGGTGACAGAACTGGTGTCATCCTTTATTACTATGACTTTGGGAATTTACTTAAATAACCTCTTTTAAAGGTTCTCTTATCTCTAAAGAAAGGATACTTTTTAATCTGCCTACCTATCGTTGAGGAATGCTAAATAGCGATATAAAAAAGAGGCTGAACACAAAATAAGGACCACAGCAAAAACTGACCTTAGTGTTAAATTTCCTCTTAGATGATACTAACACTTTAAGCATAGCTTAGAATTCTAGGTGGCCTAACACTCTATTATCCTTGTGAATCTAGGATTGTGATTTTAGCAAATCTCAACTAGGAGATAGTCATCTACAATCATTTCTGAAATTTAAAAGCAGCAAAACATTTTGTTCCCCCAAACAACTTACCTATAAGTGCTATGAACCAACTTCTGTTCTGTTTGGGGATGGAGCCTTTGGAAGTAATTCATTTAGATGAGGTTACGAGGTGGGATTAGTGTCCTTACAAGAGACAACAGAGCTTGGTTCCTCTCACTCTCCACTAGGAGGACACAGTGAGAAGATGGCCGTCTACAAGCCACAGAGTCCTTACTGGGAACTGAGCAGGCCAGCACGTTGACTGGGGACTTCCCATCCTCCAGAACTGGGAGAAATAAATCTGTTGGCTAAGCCACCCAAACTGTGATGTTCCGTTTTGGCAGCTCAGGCTAATATGGTAAGTAAGATGATGAAGTAGAGGAGTGGAATTGCTTCAGTGAAAGCACAAAGTAAGGAAGGACTAAGCTCTACCTCCTCATCCCTGGAATCCCAGGGCATCACAAAATAGGATAAAAATGAACTGTTTAATGCCCACTCGAGAAGAATCATGTTCACATGCCACAGGAACAAACTCCAAAGGATGGCCCAAATTCTCTTCTGGGATTACAACTGTGTATTGCATGGTCTTACTGAATACGGAATAGGATTCTATTTTGCGTTAGAAATCTGCTGTAAAAGGATTGGTGCTAAGGTTTAATATGGTGGTAAAAAGAGGACCTGCTTGGGTCAGGTCCCCAGGGAAGAAGGTGTTGGCTGAGGCAATGCCATCTCATGATGGGAAGGAACCCTAGCCCTGCACCTTTAAGGGATAGAAAGACATCAATGCAACTTAAAAATTTACAGTCGCACTTTGTCCAACTATAAGACAAAAAGCAGAAGGCTCTTTCAGAATCATTATGTAGTACAAGTGACTCCTTTTCTAGCCCATCCACACAGGGGGTCACGGCAGGCTAACAACCCCCCCATGGAAAGCGAACAGTGAACTGTACCACGTGTATTAATGTGACCCTCGCCATAGGCACAGTAGTTACAACAAGAATAGAACCATCTTTCATAAAGAAAGCGGGGGTAGTGGCAGCTGGGGCAGAGAAACTCCGTATCTACAGATAACCTGGTTACAAAGAATGACATAACCTTGAAGGGAGAAGAAGAAACCCACACTGTAGATACCATGTTGCTGAAAGCGGGTTTGTGGAGGGCTGTTCCCAGGCAGCCTATTTAAATGCCTTAGTGAATGCAGGTCACACACAGAGGAGCGTCTCAGGCCCTTTTCTTTTTTTTATCTTTCTTTATGACAACAATTTTGCAGTTAATTAGATTCTGGACTTCTCAGGGAAGCCCAGAACTGGGCCTGCAGAATAAGATACATGGAAAAACTGTGAAATCATGAAAATACATTTTTTTTAAAAAGTTTTCAGGTATAATACACAAAAGCAAACAAGTTTGTCTTAAAAAATATCAAGTATCACATCCATACACTATTCCTAATTATAATTACTTCTTAAAGCAACATATGTCTTTGTTTACAAATACAGCAGCAGGTGATAAACCTAATGTCTCAAACAGATTGCTTACAGTTCATAATACAAACAAATGTCTAGGTCTCAAATCACATTGTAGGCAGTTTAACTTAAAATGCATAGACAATTACATACATTAAGTTTGTCATTATTAAGTCCACTTAAAAAAATCACAATATTAAGAAAAAAAACTTTTATAGAGCACGCATAAGAAGTCAAGTTTACTTAATGGCAATAAATCAGTATCTACTAACCAGGGACAGGCAGTTTAAGTGCCCTCATCCAGGGAGGAAGTGAAGAGGAAAAACATCCCATTACTTTGCACACACGGATAGCTGCACTGACAAACACTATGATCTTGAAAAACATTAATTTCTTACTTAAAAAAAAGGCATACCATACGTTGCTCTTTAAAATGTCCGAAGGCTCTTCTATAATTTCCACCAGTGGCAAACTAAAATATGTTTATCTAGGTAAACCAAAAATGGGTGCACTAATTAATTTTCCAATGGCCCCTAGACTGTAAGCCTCTGCAGGACAGGCATTCTCTTTCATCTCTGTATCTCTGGAATCTGGCAAAGCACCGGGATCAGACACTTACATGTCTGTTAAATGAATGCAGTTCTCAGATGTTTTCTATGGCCAGAAGTTTGCATGGCATTTCTTTAATACTGATTATTTTATTGGCAATTTTTCTTTTACTTGGCAGAATTCTGAAAATAAAAAGTGTGTCTTTAATACTAAATATTGCTTAAGATTATAGTCTTCCCTTAAAGCCACCCATTACTTTCTATGCGTAATACACGTATCACTGGGATTCATCTGATTCTAACCTTATGTTTTTCAAAAGCCGACACTTGAAGGTCTGTGCTCAGCTTTAATTTCTAGGGTTTATAACCCTGGCATTTTATAAATCTAGCACTATTCAGGGTGAGGAGGAAGATATTGGCACTCCTCATTTAGAAGTATAGGCACTGATTATGCAAACCAGGCACAGTATTTTAATTGAGACTTGAGTAGAGCTAACGTTCATCTATACAAATAGTTTCAAAAGCTGTATGTTTTAGTACGGTAGGTAGCACTAATCGTTTGTGAGGTAAAATTTTATGGGCAAAACTGACTTCTATGCCAATATTCTGTTGTAGTGGTGTGCCAGACCAAGGCCAAAATTTCACTCCCTTTCTTCTCTCCTCTTTTACTATTCTCTACTGAAAACAACAAACACTAAAAACAAGGCAGAAGGAAGGAGGCCCTTGGGTAACTAAAACAAATGTATTGTCTATTCCTGAATGATCAATGCATTACTTTACACAAAACGGGGCTGTGGAGTCAGACCTGTAAACAGCCATCTTTAAAAGCATGAAAAGGTGTCAGGCCAAGTCCAGTGTGGACAAGCCAAGGTCGTTCACACACTCCTTTAAGGAGCCGTGATTCTTGAGAAACTGCATGTGTGATGAGGACCTAAGGTCTTTATTGTCATTTTTAGGTTCAACATTTCAAAATCTAAGATTCCAACTCCAGAAGCACTATTCCCCAGCACATCTCAATGATCTCTCTCCATCAAATTTGTTTTCAAGTTCTTGCTCTGAGACAGTCCAAGTGCCAGCATATTCCATACCCTTCAAAGACCAGACAGATTTTTCTAAGAAACAGTCTCCTCCCTAAACGGATGCCAGCCTAGCAGGACATGTTTCGAAAGCAACATTATTCCCCTGTAAAGAAAAAAACCTTCCCTCTAACCTTTCCCCCATTCCTCCACTGAAACAATTTCTGCTTTAAACTTTACCCTGAACCTAAAAATACGTTTTTGTCCCAGAGTACCCAAAAGAATGAAGACTCCCCAAGTTGAGAAATAATGCTCTCAAAAACTAAAAGGAATATAAAAGTAAATTCTAGTCCCTTTCATTTCCATTCTTACGCTAAATAATTTTTTCCCAACTACTAGTTGGAAAGTCCTCAAAAAGCAGAGAGAAGTTGTTGTGTTGAGGGCACATTGGGCAGAATGGGTCACTAGCCAAATGTATATACTTACTGGGGGCAGTATTTCCAAATCTCATGCTCCTGAGTCCTTTCAGTCCTTTAGCAGATTTTCTCCTCTAATAAACAGACTCCAGAATTATAGATTCCTAAACATGCTACCACCTATTTTAGTCAAACATTATCCTCTAGTGTTACATTACATATTGTATCTAAAGCTAGAGTTGTCAACTTATCCCAATGTAGCACAACCAAAGTAACCAGGAGACCTTTGCTATCTCACTTTTCCTGTCTTATCCTTCCAGTTAGCTGACAGGATATTGCCTGATCACTAAGCTAAAATACCTTCCAAGGCTCCTGCCTTGTAAACGGGAGGCTACTCTGACAAAAGATTCCAAGAGTGTTGTAGATTGTGGCAGCTTGCCTTGCAAGGGGAAGAAAGAAAGACCGCTTGTGCTACTATGTAAGAGCTGTCTAACAACATTCCCCAGTCTGAAAATATCTCAACAAATCAGTTTCAATTCTGAAAGCTTGACTCTATCATCTACTTAAAAAGGAGCTAAAACACTGAATGTTCTCAAAGTCGACCATCTTGCTTTCTTAAAAGGAGGTAGCTATCAAACCATTAAATTGGCAGCATTTGGCATTCTTGGCATTTCAACTATAAGAGGAACAAACTACTAAATATTTCTAAGCAAAAATAAGAGCTCCAGCATAAATCTCTCCTACACTAGTCAAGAAATCCACAATACATTTTAGTAACCCAATGGATACATTCAAAGTTTCAAATGTTATTTGACAAATAACATAGTCAGTTCTAAGAATCTAAGAATCTGATTTTAAAGATAAGGTACCAAAACGCTACTCAGGCTATTTTGGTGGTTATACTTACTTACGCAACAGTCACACTGCTTTCAGCTCAACTGCAGAGATCTACATTTTATTATTATTATTATTATTATTATTTTCAGTGTTAGAGCTAGAGGATAGTTGTGAAGGGTGGCACTCAATTCTACCTATTTACCTGTCAACAAGTACTGAACTGACCAGTTAGCCTTAAGCACTTTATAGACAGATGCAGGAAACTATGCAAGAGACCATGGTATGGCTTAACCAGACTCGGAAAGACACAGACATGTTTTGATCACGCGTGTACAAAGAGAACAGTCATGTCTGAGTGACTGAAGTTCTTGAAACCTAACTGCTCTACGTGTTTACAATAGACCCCCCGAGTGTGCCAGTTTTCCTAATCAGGGAGAAACTAAGGGATGCGCTCCTTCTAGAGAACTGAGGGAGAGGCATCTACACAGAAGTGTCTCGGTAGAAGAGTGTTTTGTGGGAATGCAAATTACTTGCCACTATGAAGCAATTTCCAGGGCTTCCTCTGGCTTGAGGTTCAAGACAGAGAGAAGTTTTCCTTCTTTGGAGTTCTTTCCAGAGCAATATTGACATCTCAAAATCTATTCCAAAGTAATACAGAGATCACCAATTCTCTAATAATAAGTTATACTCATTGGCCTGCATTAAAAAGAAAAAAGCTTTCATACATGGCAGCTTTTAGAGCTGTGTGACCCATCTGGCTAACAATAAAGCAAATCAGGTGGAACTCAAAATGAAAGAAAAGGTTTTAGTAAAAGATCAAGGATAAAAACGAACACTGCCTGGCTAATGAACTCAACATCTGACAATAATTACTGATAGCTTTAAAATGCATATCAAAACTACAACCTCAAGAGGACCAGGTTTACTCATCCTGTAGACAGGGCAACTCAAGATGTTGAGAGGCATTATTTGTTTAAATTATGACAATGTGACTGTTTTCAAAGTGTGTTTATTTAGGGGGGAAAGTGATTATAGAAAAAAATTTGAAATAATTTGCCAATGAGGTTGCAGAGTCTAACAATAATCCACATCATCTTAGAGTTCTAAGTGTGTGGTTTCATAATTTAAACAAATCAAAAACTTGTTTTAGACAATTGTATCAAAGAGCTATTCAATATACTTCAGCACTTTAACGTTCCATAAAAACCAAATAAAAATCACATTTGAATGATTTACTTTTACATTTTTATCTGATTGTATCCATCAGATGTACTGTACATCCAAGAACAAGAGGCAGATATCTTCTCTGAGAGGTGCAAGAGTTGTTCTTTCATGAATGCCCTCTAATAGTGAAACCAGCAATTTCTATATATGCATTCATGTGCATATATATGGACTTCAAAAAGCAAAGCGTCCTCTCTTCATCCATTAACTTAATGGTAAGACTGCAATAGAAAAAAGAAAAAGTAAACCTCTAGATTTTGTAAGTGGAGTTTAACAACTCCTTGCCATGGCTTAAATTAAACATATTGCTTAATAAATCCAAACAGCAAGTCATCTCATTTATTTTGGCTACAATTTGCCAAAAAAAAAAAAAAAATTTTTTTTTAAAGAAAATACATATAGCAAGAATTTATACTAATGAAAGTAAGTTTTGGGGGCATTTTATTGTTTCTTTTTCTGGGGCACCTGGGTGGCTCAGTCAGTTAAGTGTCCGACTTTGGCTCAGGTAACAATCTCATGGTATGTGAGTTCGAGCCCAGTGTTAGGCTCTGGGCTGACAGCTCAAAGCCTGGAGCCTCCTTCAGATTCTGTGTCTCCCTCTTGCTCTGCCCCTTCCCCACTCATGCCCGCGTGCGCGCGCTCTCTCTCTCTCTCTCATAAATAAACTTAAAAAAAAAAATTCTTTTTCTTTTATGGTTGAGGTGGATATTTGATTAATCTAGTTGAAGGTGTGATTATTTTGTTAAGAAAGTTAAGACTTTTCCTCCCCTAACGATAATCAGGACTTGAAGATTCACTTGGCTTACTTCTGGGAGAAGTGGGATGCTTTTCTATTTGGTCATATGCCCAAGATAGGTTCCCCAACTAAGATGTTAACCCTACCACTCTGGCTTGGCTAACAGTAAAGCATGAAACATTACCTATAATTGACAACGCAGAATAGTGGTATAATCTGGAGCTCAATGCTGCTGAAGATCTAACAAAACTCTGGCTGGGAAACACTAAGGAGAGTTACAGGAAGAGCAGGCAATGTTATATATTCACTGCCCTAGATTCTCTAAAAATCGACCTCTGTATCAAGTCAGGCAAAGACTATTTTTACTGAACTGTACTTTGTGGGGTTTTTTTTTTTTTTAAATTTTTGAGAGACAGAGAGAGCGCGAGCAGGGGAGAGTCAGAGAGGGAGAGACAGAATCTGAAGCAGGCTCCAGGCTCTGAGCTGTCAGCAGAGCCCGACGCGGGGCTCGAACCCATGAACTGTCAGATCATGACCTGAGCAAAGCTGGACACTTAACCAACTGAGCCACCCAGGCGCCCCTACTGAACTGTACTTTGTAGTGATGCTAGAAAACACAATCGAAATATGCTAAAAAAAAAAAAAAAAAAAAAAAAAAAAAAAAAAAAAAAAAAAAAAAAAAAAAAAAAAAAAAAAAAAAAAAAAAAAAAAAAAAAAAAAAAAAAAGTTCAATGAAATACACCTGAGTTTACCTCAAGTATGTTTTTGAGGACACTGCTTACTACATTACAAAGTCTTGGGAAATTTCTCTAATTTTAGTACCAGGAATACTTACGTTTTCATTCTTTTAAATGCTTTATCTGAAGCCTGAAATGTACTCTTATCATATATACACACACCCCTTCTTTTAAAAAGTATTATAAGCTTTCTAATCCATCCAAACTGGAGGCAAACAGTCTTTCTTTTGTGCTTATGTGACTATTAGTACATTTTAAATAACAAATTTAACACTCACATGGGGGCCACCAGGCATCGGTGGAGCACCAGAAGGTCCTGAAGGCACTTGAAAAGGATTGTTGGGAGTGGGATAGAGTCCTGGTGTGGGATATGATCCTGCAGGGGCAGGATATGGTGCTGGTGGTCCCCAGGCTCCTGGTGGAACAGTGCCCCACGGAACAGGTGGTGCCGCCCCTGGTGCTTGGGGAGGAGGTGTGGGATATGGCCCTGGAGATGGGTACGGCATATTAGGGGTAGGATACTGCCCACCCATTCCTGGCGCCCAAGGTCCAGAAGACATGGATCCCCATGGACCTAAAGGACCAGCAGCAGCTGGATCTGTGGGTGCACCATATGGTCTTGGAAGCTCCGGAAAGGGCATATTTGGTGTAGGATACGGCCCCGTGGGGCCAGGGCCTGGCACAGTTGGGGCTGGATAAGGACCACCAGGTGGGGGACATGATGGTCCAGAAGGAGGAAAGGGTGCTGGGGGTCCTGGAGGTGGTCCAGTGGGAGGCACAGAGGGATACATTCCTGTTGGTGCTGGTCCAAAAGGCACAGTGGAGGGTGCTGCACTTGGTGGGAGTCCAGATGGCACAGAAGGTGGAGCACTTGGGTTATTCCAAGGGTTGGAACTTGGCCAGCCTTGAGGAGGTTGGCCAGGTTTTGTATTGCTCACAGCAGAGGTTTTGGCAGGGGAGTGTTCAGGTAGCGCATCTGCCAACTGGAATACAAAACAGGCATGTCTTATCAGTCTTCTTCAGGGACAAGCAGTGTCAAACAGGACTATATGCCCATAAAGGACAGGAAGCTAGAGAATCAGGGATTATAAACCTGTAGAACATCTTCAAAAGGCAGGTTGCTCAGTTTAAAAACAATTCATTTAATATAAAAATCAAATTTACAATGCAAATTCCTTAGAGAAGATCAAATTTTCTAAGTACAATGAATGAAAATACTGTGGATTTGATTCCCGGCTTTACCGTAAACAAGTTACATACCCTCTCTGAGCTTTAGTTTCCTCAGTAAAAACAAACAAACAAACTTTAGCATTACCTTGAGGCTTAAATGAAGTAATTCATGTAATATCCTTAACATAGTGGCTGGTGTATATAATATCTAATAAATACTGGCTATTATTAACACTGCCAACTTAATAGAGAACATAAGTAACTTAACCCTTTAAAAATTTTTCTATTTAAGGATTCATAAAGAAATATATACATCAACAATTTTTCAAACTTATATCTAACTAAAGGCAAATCATCTATTAAAATCACACACGCGCCCACTTCATCAAGAACCACACAAAGCACCCTTTTCAAATGAAAAGACTTGAGGCCCACAGTTCGAACTATGTCATTTTCTTAAGAGTCAAAAAACTAATGAAGGATAAATGCATCAACTTACCGAAAATTCATCAGACATTTTCCTAAAGAAAAGAAAAAAAAGAATACTTCAAAACCAGTGCTTACCACTTCTTGTACATCCTATGAGAATCTTTCTCTGCAGATACCACTTTTACTTGATCATGTATGTAATGTCTTTAAAAAATTTTTTTTAATGTCTATTTTTTTGAGAGAGAGAGCACGCACACAGGGGAGGGACAGAGAAGACAACACAGAATCCAAAGCAGGGTCCAAGCTCTGAGCTGTCATCAGCAGAGCCCGACAGGGTGCCTGAACCCACGAACCCTGAGATCATGACCTGAGCCGAAGTCGTATAGTTACTGACTGAGCCACCCAGGCGCTGCAAGTCTTTTTTTTCTTCTTTTTTTAGCGGGGAAAACTTCCAGAGCGGTTCATGTAGTTCTACAAATATCATCCCTATTTACTGGCTCCACATCATATAAAAGTGATCTCCAATATAGTCTGCACTTTAAAGTTGGTGGTGGTTTAGGTCATTTGCGTTTTGAGCAGTTTTAAATGATGACACAGTGAACACTTCTGAACACATATCCTTGTGAATCTGTCACCAGGAGAAAGTACGAGAATTGAAATTTATAGTCAACAAGTAAGGCTATCTAAAATCCATCTTAAAAGTCCATGCCACTGTAGAGTCCTTTCCAAATTTACACTATCTTTTTTTTTTTTTTTAAGTGTCTTATTTATTTTTGATACAGAGAGAGACAGAGCATGAGAGGGGGAGGGGCAGAGAGAAAGAAGGAGACACAGAACCGGAAGCAGGCTCCAGGCTCTGAGCTAGATGTCAGCACAGAGCCTGATGTGGGGCTCGAACCCACAAACGTGAGATATGACCTGAGCCGAAGTCGGAGGCTTAACCGACTGAGCCACCCAGGTGCCCCTACACTATCTTTTTACACTCTTCTTCACCACTGGATATTTTTAAAATTTTAAATGGTTTTCAATTATGAGAAGTTAATAAATGCCACCTTGTTGTTTCAACTTACATTTTTAAAATTAAGTGGAAAATAGAGCATCTTTTAAATTTCATGCCCAAACCAAAATAACTTTTTCTGTGTGAATTTGCTCATGTCCATGGGCCACTTTTGGTAATTTCTAAAAGTGAAGTATAACTAATACTCAATAAAATGCATGGATGTGAGGTGCTCAGGTCAACAAGCTCTGACAACTATACGTGCCCCACTAAACAAGAAAGATACAGACATTTCCTTCACTCCAGCTTTACTCATGCTAACTTTCCAATCAACTCCCCCATCCACTCAGCGATCATTTTCTTAGTTTTTGCCTGTTCTTTGACTTCATAATAAACAGAGTAAGATAGTATGTAATCTTGTTACATACTTTAATAATTCACAACTTAGTAGTACATCTTTTTTTTTTAACACTTTGTTAAACTGTAAGGATATTAGCTCTGAAACGTGAGACAAAAAATTCACCTATGCTTTGTAACAGTACTCATATGGTTTCATTTACTTAAAATCTTTTTGTTCTTCTTTCAAGCAAAATTACTATATAATCTATCTTTTCCCAAAGGATAGGACAAGCTACCCTTAACACATTCTACTGCCAATACTTCCTAAAAATCTATGGTGTTTACCACGAATAGGCACTGTGCTAGAAGTGTTTTACATAGGTGATCTCATTGAACAGATAAAATTCCTTCGCCCAGTTTACTGCTTCAGAAAAGGAAGCTCATCAAGTTAACTGCTTAAAGGTACAGAACTAGTGACAGGTAGAAAGGTGTTCAAACTCTGGTACAGTCTGATTCCAGAGCCAAGGCTTTTAACCACCTGGCTATAGAGCCTCCACTATTTCCCAGAGATATTGTGAAATCTGTTATTTTCTACTGACCTGCACCATAACATTCCATCTTAATTTTAGTAGCTTTATATTTTTATCAAATTTTAATGCCGGTTGACCTATTATTACTGTTCAGTGCCCTCCCCCAGATTTTCCTGAGTATTATTTTTTCTAGATCATTAAATAAATAAATAAAAAGAATCCAGTGCTGTTCTGGCTAGAATTGTATTCGACTTACATTTTAATATATGGACCAAGTAATATATTCGAAATATCAAAACTTTTCATTCAAGAAGATATGTCTTCCTAGTTCCCATCACTGTCATTTGTCAATACTTTTTTAAGCTTGTTTTTTTGTTTTTTTTCTTAGTTAGGCTTCATGCCCAATGTAGGGCTCAAACTCACACCTCCAATATCATGAGTTGCATGCTTTACTAACTAAGCCAGCAAGGTGGCCCAATGCAAAAGACTTTTTAGTGTATTAATTTTGTAAGTGGTGATATTACTGAATTATTTTATTCCTGAAACTCAGCTGATTCTCTGGGATTTCAGGCAAAGAATTATGCTATTGCAAAAGAATAATTTTATATTGTCTTTCTAATATTTATACCCCTTTTCTTCTTTACATTAGCTAAACTTCACGATAAAATGCTAATTGGTGATAGTGAGCACAGTGGTCTCCTTGTTCCCAACTATCCTCAACATGCCTTTAATGTTAAAGTAAAATTCCCACTTTTAGTTTGAGATTTGAAAAAATTAAAGAAGTCTATGCCCATGTTGCTAGATTTATTTCTATTTTGCTAGTGAAAAAAAATTTAGGAAGACACTGAATTTTTTTTAGATCTTTTTGACATCTAATGAGTTGATCTCAGTTTTTCTCCTTTGACCCATCAACGGCTAATTATGTATAAAAATTTCTTAATATTGAGCCATCCTTGCATTCTTAAGAGTTTTTTAAAGTATAATCATTTTGAGGAATGATAAAAAGAATATGAATACTAACTACTAAGTCAAAATTGCTATGACCTTGCTATTTATTCAGAATGTCAAAAAACACATCTTAAACGTATTGCAAATACAATTATCTATTCATTCCCATGTTAAGGTTTGTTTTATACTAAAACATCACACCACACAACTGTAAATTCTTAGGACTAACACCCAAAGAAACTTTATCTGTGCAGGAGAAGTTTAAAGTCTACATAAGACTAACATGCTTTTTAAATAGGATGAGCGTTTCTGAAACAAAATGGTTCTGAATCAAAGTTCACATTAATTCTGGAGCAATCCACTCATTTTCATGTGGCCATACAGGTTTTTAGAATTATTCCTTTCCAAGTTAAACAAATATATATGTATACATATACATATATATAAATATACACACAAAATATAAAATTAAGTAGTTATAAACTTTCAAAATTTGAAGTTAAAAATTAAATCCTGGGAAGATAAAGGAGGTACTAGAATCTTTCTTTTTTTAATTATTAAATTTTAAGAAATTTTTAAAAATGTTTATTTATTTTGAGAGAGAGAGTGAGCACACACAAGCAGGGGTAGGGCAGAGAGAGAGGGAGAAAATCCCAAGAAGGCTCTACCCTGCCAGCTCAGAGTCAACGTGGGGCTCAAATCCATGAACACTTGAGATCATGACCTGAACCAAAATCAAGACTTGGACGCTTAACCAACTGAGCTACCCAGGTGCCCCAAGCATCTTTATATATATATATATATATATATATATATATACATATATATATATATACACACACATATGTATATATGTATGTATATTCTTAGAGAATACATACATATAAGAATCTTATATGCTTAAGCTTTGCGCAGTGGCAGTATCGTAGCCAATGAGGTTTATCCGAGGCGCGATTATTGCTAATTGAAAGAATCTTATATGCTTAGAAGATCTATGGTGAATGTGTGGCCTGACACAGGGCTTGATCCCAAGACCTTGGCCTCAGGACTAGAATAGAAACCCAGAGTCGGATGCTCAACTGACTGAGCTACCCAGGCATCCCCTAGGTTCTCAAATCTTATGATTAAAATAACAAAGCCCAATGTGGGGCTCAAATCCATGACCCATGAGATCATCATCTGAGCCAGAGTCAACTGACTAAAGCTACTCAGGCTCCCCTACATTCTAATTTACTCTTTGGAGAATACTTTCACTGTAAAAAGGTAAGAAATAGAGTCGGACATTAGTGTTTCAATACAAGAGGAATTACATCATTTTTAATAATGAAGATTTTCTAAAAATCTTTCCAAAATACCTGGATTATGCTAGTTATTAAGATGAGGCCAATGTAACCTTCAAATGGCCCTCCCCCCCCCAAAAGTTTATAATCAAGGAAGATTTCCATTTTTTCTATTTTTGGAATACTTTAAAGCTATTACTTCCAAAACTTTCCATTACTACTTTATGGCAGAATCTATGCATCATCTGAAAAATACTAATTTTATTTTCTGAGTAATAAGAATAGTAATTTTATTTTACTTTGAAGTTTATTTATTTATTTTGAGATTGAAAGAGACAGAATGAGCAGGGAAGGGGCAGAGAGAGGAAAGAGAGAATCCCAAGCAGGCTCCACACTGAGAGCAAGGGGCTTGAACTCACGAAAATGTGAGATCATGACCTGAGCCAAAATCAAGAGTCAGACACTTAACTGTGCCACACAGGTGCCCCCAGATTAGTAATTTTATTAAAAAAATTTTTTAAATGGTTATTTATTTTTGAGAGGGTGAGGAGAGGCAGAGAGAGGGAGACACAGAATCCGAAGCAGGCTCCTGGCTCTTAGCTGTCAGCACAGAGCCCAACGCAGGGCTCAAACTCACAAACCGTGAGATCATGACCTCAGCCATAGTCAGACGCTTAAATTGACTGAGCCACCTCAGCACCCCAAGATAAGAAATTTTAAAATAGTACAAAATTTCTTTTGACATATACTAGAAAAGTAAACATTTCTGTAACTCTTATGGGTTTTAGAGTAAAATGGCAATCCAATCACAAGGTCTTAAAAAATTGAACTCTATAAATTACTAGTGACTACCAAACAAGGAATATTTCAAAGAGATATCATATTGTGATGGAGTGATAAAGAGTACAGGAGTAGACAGTTATGAAACGTGGACATCAATCCTTTTGACTAAGGCAAACTTTTTAATCAGAGACCATCTCTCGTCTACAAAACAGTTTTAAGTTTCACAGATAATTAAAAACCACACATTTAGGGGTGCCTGGGTGGTTCAGTCAGTTAAATGTCTGACTCTGGTCATGATTTCACAAACATCTCACGGTTCACAAGTCTGAACCCCATGTGCTGATGTTTGGAATGCTCTCTGCCCCTCCCCCACTCACGTCCTCTTTCTCTCAAAATAAATAAGCTTTCAAAAAAGTAACATATTTAATAATCTGTAAAGTACTACAGACATGTAAAATGAAAATGAAACTAGGAGAAATCAGGACTTTTGCATTGATGATTTGTTTCATAAGGGGGGAGATGATAGTAATTCACTGAAAATACAAATACTGAGTTAACAACACATGATTGTTTTTAGTATTGGCCTTTTTATCAGATACATTCTATTTTACATTTGGCAATTCAAGGAACTGGGTCCTTATGTCAGCCATATTTTCTACATTTCAATGGATACTTCTGTCTAGAACATGTCTGGAATGTATATACCAAGCACCGTGTTGGGCTTTGGGGAAATGAATAGTACTGTGTGGAATACATGCTTAAAGAATTCACAGTCTGGTGGAGAACCACCCTTTAAACAGTAACTACCTTACCTCAGGTAAGCACAGGGCACCGAGAGTACCTCAAAGAGCTCCTAAAGGAATGAAGGAAGGGAGTCTCAGGGGAGGAATCCTGAGAGGCTGTTCCTCTGCAGCCTGGAAGAACAATGAAGAAAAAGAGCCAGGTGTTGGGAATGGCGGGACAGGCCCTAGGAGAAGGGCTGATTGTGGAAAAGCTTAAAAGTACACCATGGGAAGTGTAAGCAGTTCAGATTGCTTGGATTACAGAAAGGGGAGGAAGAGAAGTCTCAGCAGAGAGCCCTTAGTCTCAGGTCTGAAGGTCTCAGTCACATTCAGCTCATGTGCGAGACCCTCAGTTTCTTCAACTATTAAGAATGGGCCAGTGATGGGAAAGACTAAATGGGACTTTAAATCGAGTGCCTGTAATAACAGTGCTCTAAAAATAGCGGGTGGCCACCTCCTCTTCCTTTGTACACAGGCCTATAGCTAGCACACGTTAAAAGAGTGACGGCTCAAAGTTACAAATGCCCACATAAAACTGCAGCTCTTCCTTGGCTGGCTCTACACAGGTTGACCTCTCCAAACCTCAGAGGTGAAAGCAAGGCAGGAATCCTATCCACCTCACAGATCTGCCCTGGACCTTACATAATAAATCTCCCAGTCACTTTCTGGCACACAAGGAAAACTCAACAAACGTTAGCTCTTACGCGCTATTCTAGGCCCACAAACCTTTATCTGCACTTCTCAAGTCAAACTCGTGAAAATAAAAGAAACATTCTTAAGTTTGGCATAAAACGTACTGGGGTGGCTAAAGCGGGCTTGAGGATATTTAGTTTCCGTTAAGTCACACCTACAGCTGCACCTATAGGAGTATTGGATTGGGGATGCCGCCCCCACTTTTGCGGGGGTGAGATCTCGTCTATGCACCTTATTCTCCAATATCTGAAGAGAAAATCCAAACTTTTCTTAATTCCAAAACACACTGGCCCGAAGGATTGCTGTTAAGGAATGGGTGTCCATTCCTCCTGGAGGGAGGAAAAGAATATTCTAACATACACACCCCAAGTTTTGAAGGCAAACTAGTTTTGAATGGGAGGTTCAGAGATGCCAGTACCAAGAAAAATTTCTGTTCTTCCAGCGCAATGAATACAGCTGAACAAAGAGGACTTCTGAAACATTTCTGAAGGCCACCTTGGCCTATAATGAATGTTCGTTTTCGAGATAGGCCTTTACAACCATCGGGTGTAACGGTGCGTTACTTCTTATAGTAGTAAAGCCACCAAAAGTTTTTTTCGGTCAGGTGAGTATGATGTGAAGCGTCAACGTTACAAATTTTATCCAGGAACAGCACTGCTCTTGATTTTCAAAGGGGAAATGGTTTTAGCTATATATAAACTTCCACGCGTAACATAAGCTCCCAAATCCTAAAAAAAAGAGTATCACAGAACTCAGCACTCCTCACGGTTTCTGTACTGTGTATTCATCGAATGTATCTGCCAGTAACTCCTTTGGTAAGTAATGCAGAACGTTGTCACACTGCCGATAGTCTTAAACAAGTGCCAGATTCCTCCAAGACTCCATACAGGCCTCTCTCTCCCGTTTTATTAGACATTAATGAATGGGGTGGGGGTCGGGGCCAAGGGGTGCGAGCCCAGAGCCCTTTAGGGCCAAACAAACAAAGGGAGTCCGGGATCAACCGGAGCGAACCGGCCTCCGAGCGGGTCGCGCGGCCCGAGAAAGGGTGGGGGAGGGGCTAGGCCCGCTCGCCGCCCCGCCCCCAAACCGATCTTGACGTCAAGTGCGGAGAAACCCGTCGGGCGCGACGTGACCTGCCTCCGACGCCTTCTCCCTGGGGGGCTTTGGGGGGCAATCGGCAGCCCCGTAGGAAGATGGCGCGGGCAGCCTGGTTACTCCCAGCCCTCGAAGAGGCGACTCGAGGTACCTCTGTTACCGCGCCCGCCTCTCCCTTTGGCAAGCTCCCTCGCCCCCGCTCCATGAGATCCCTAGCGCCGAAGCAACCTCACCCAGCAAGATCCCACACCGCAGTAAAGTCTAAAAGCGTCGATGGGTCCGAGCGAACCGGCTGCGGGAGAACCGAGCGCGAACTCACTGACGGCAGTGGCGGCGGCAGCGGCAGCAGCACTAACAGCGCGCAGCTCCTCCTGGCGCCGGAACAGGAAGCGCCGAGCGCGCCGCCCCCGCTCGCGTTCTCCCCGCCTCCTGGGGCCGGGCCGGGCCGGGCCGGGCCGGGCCGGGCCTCGCGCGCCCCCCGCAGGCTCCGTGTGGCACTTCAGCCTGCCCGCTGGGGTTGCGCAGCGTTCTTCTGCTGAGCGGGAGGAAAGCTCCCCCGTTTTCCGGAATTCTGAGCACTCTGTGGAAATTTCTGTAGTCAGTGACGTTTTGAGTAGCGTGGCGGAAATTGGTAACTTGTTCCCTGCAGTGGCTTGAGGACAGGTTCTGGATTTCTTACGCTTAGATATTTACAGCCGGACCTTGAAGCTGGCTGGGTGTGGATACGGCCCAATTAGGGGATGCAGGGCCAGGGGCCAAAACTGGGGAGAGCTAAAGGAACAAAACAGGAAAGAGAAGACGTTTACAAATGGCCTGACAATTGATGTTAACTAAAAGAACAGCTGTCTCTGCAGAATTTTCCTGATCAATACCTCTTCCCGCCACATGTTCATCTTTGAATAAATCTTTACCTATTTACTCTGCCAGGTCTAAAGGATTGACATATTCCCCCAGCCATCAAGGAACCTGCTAGCGAGTAACGAAGATGCCATAATTATATAGTATGCAACGTATATATATTATGTAATGTATATTATATATAAAATGTGTACATTAAAATATATTGGAAGTGTGCAATATCATTGCAGCATTTTGCTTCTTTGTGTGACCCCATAGTGGGTCACTGGGGAGGGGCACCTTTTTTTTTTTTAATTTGTACTTTTTTTAAAAATTTATTTATTTATTTTTAATATAACACTATTTATTTTTTTAACATATGCAGTTATTTTCCGTCATTTACAATACAGTAGTTACAATGACACTCCAAACAGAAAAGCAAAGTAAAAAGTCAAAACCCCCACTTCTATTTCATGTAATTAGACTTATACAGAAATTAACAGGTTAAGTACCAATTAGTTAATCACCTAATTTCACAGCTATCTGAAGTGGCACTGGTTCTTTAGCAGCTTATCTATGATACA
>PJEM01010269.1:0-63983 GCA_004023845.1 Helogale parvula | reverse complement strand
CCCTCTCTCTCTCTCTCTCTCTCTCTCCCCCTTTCGCTCAAAAGCAGCAACAACAACAAAACTGGTCAAACATGTAAACCTCTAAGCCAGAAAATGCACTTCCTTGAGTTAGTGAATGAACAATGGAAACAAAACGCACACTTTTGATGTTTTACAAATAGAAAAGTTGAGAATTTTATCTAGCGATTATATAGGACAGTCAGCATTGCAGATTGTGCATTAAATAAAGAGATCAGCGATGATGCTAACGGTACATTGCATCCCTCTTCCAACTGTACCTATCCACACGTCCCAAAAAGTCATTTTAAATTATATAATACCAATATATTTCTGATATATGTATTTCTTGGTCATTAGGGAAAGGAATAGTTAATTTAAAAATTTTAACATATACATGTATTAAATTTTGATGTTAGGCTTTCAAAAGGAGCAAAATCTCTCTTACAGTGCTGATCTGACCAGCATGTATATAGTGAAGATGCAGTTAACTTACACTGATTCAACTACCAGAGCTACATGCTACCAGCATCCTGTGTGAGTAGACATTTTGTTTGGTTTGTTCTTATTTTACTTTTACTAAACAAGCCCCGATTTAGTGTGGTTAAACTATAGAAAACAGAATGGCACACATGAGGATATATATATTTTTTTAAATAAAATCATGGACAAAAATTATATCTAATTTGTATTTTTATCAAATTAAACTCTCCTCCATACAATTTATTTATATCCAAAAGTTGCTTTGTTATTTAGGACTCACGAAGTTAACAGAGTCCAATTAATTAGAGTCTTACTTCTTCTCCAGACAAGACTAAAATTCATTGCCTTGATGTCCTCTACCTCCCACTGTGAGGACAGGTTTGTAAGGTGCATCCAACGCCACGTCTATAGGTGGCATGCTGGAGAACTGGACAGGTCCGTCTGTCCACAGCTGCCACAGTCCTGCTGCCATCTGCTTAATCTGTATAGATGTCAGATGTCCTCCACCGGAGTAGAAATACTCAAGGGCTGACCCTCTTCAGCCAGCTCTCAGAAAATAACCCCTTGTCAGCAGTCAAAAATGTTATTTGGATGACAGTGCACAAACAAGAAAAGGAAGGCAGCAAAGAGATGCAACGCCTCCATGACAGGGTTCTCTCTGGCAAATCTAAGGAAGTTTTGCAAGTTGAATTTTGAATTCTTCAACTTTGAAGACTGCAGGGACACACTGGACCACTAGAGTCACGAGTATATTTCTAAAGCTTAAATTAAATAATCAGTACCTAACAAGTTACTTTAATCTCAATTACTATAAATGTGCCTTACATATAGTATATGTATAAAATAATGTATAAATATGCAATATACACTATATGAAACATGGCTGTAGTATATATGTTAGATAATATACTATATGAACACATATTATACTTCATGTAAGTATATGCTATTTAAATACATCGTTAATATTTATAATGTAATAAATTTTCTTGATAATTTCTTATGGTTTGTCCAAAAGTTGAGTCTCACTGCCTGCCAGAAAGGCATGTTTTTATTACACGCTGCCCACAAAAGCAGAGAGGGTAAATTTGAAATCAACAGGGTGCAACGTAATTTTTTTTTAATAGAAAGTGACCTCTGTAGCTCAAAAGCAAAGAGAATAGATTTGTAGAGAAGGAAGAAGAAAAACTAGTCCAACACAGGTACAAGGCTGGGTAAACAATGTGGGTGAACCCGAAAAATTCCCTAAAGCAATCAGGCCGGCATTCAGTAGAATTAGTTAGTGTCTTCATTTATTGAATTACCCATTAAACAAATCTAAATATCCAACTGGGCTTCATAGAAGGTTCATTCGAGTAAAGTGGACCCACACCTGGGTTGTGATTTTTCTGTGATTTGCCTCAGCACATTCCCATGTTTACTGGGCGTTGGAAAGGCCTTTTTCATATTCCACCTTTAATATGTGTTTCCCAGACACTGCTTTTACTGTTTCTCTTACCTTAATACAAAAACTAACTGAAGAGTCAAAATGCTCTTATCTATCGCTGTATTTAGCAAAAGCCTTCACCTATCCATTTGGACTTTATATTGGTAAAGATAGATTCACAGTTAAATTTTAAGCTGAATAATTTAAGTTAAAAAATAAGGGATTCTTTTTTCATAGAAGAGCAGATGGTTGCAAATTAATTTGCAAAGACACACTATTGCTTACAAAGAAAACAGAACATCAAAGATGAAAATGCAAGGTTTGTTTCATGTATATTTTTAAGGAGAAACTCAAGACTATTTTGTACCCCCAATTTCCAAAGAGTTCTGTCTCGGTTGGTCTTCTTTTCTAAGAGCCATTATTTTCAAGGTTTGGCAGTTTATGCTTTTCACAACTCTTCTTTTTTATTTTTCCAAGTTTAGGATTCATGCCAGCTTTATGGTGTAAACTATACAACCTGAAGAATTCAACACGGCAGAGCAGAAAATTGACCCCCAAAAAAGTTTAAATGACACGAGACTGCCCATGATAGCAGAGGAAATGGCATGATTTGAGGCACTGACTTGAGTAGACTAGTGACTCTTTTGGTAAAAGGAAGGACAGAAGCACAGCCTAACGTGGGGGGGGTGGGGGGGGGAGATGTGAAAATATACATGAAATATGCATAAAGAAACAAACTTAAAAAATCTTGTAAAATTTTCATCTGAAATGATTTCAACGGGTAGATGCCTTCTTTCCTTGTCTCCGTTTGACTTTCTACGGGTCCTTCCAGAAACTCTCCATGAGGAATATTCTGGGTCTTGCATCTCTTCTCCTGAGAGTTACACAGGCTTAGGATTTTCAGAACTTAGGAACTGCTATCCTTCCCTTAAGACCTGCAGGCCATCACACCCCGGTACCCCGTGGCCTCAGGAGCACCCTGGGGATAACCCGGAAAGATGAAAAGCCCCCCGCCCGAGTCCAGCAGGCGGCATCTATTAGAGTCCTTGCTTAGGCACCAGTGCCTGTAATTTCTTCAGCATCTGAATCTGAACTGGAAGAAGAATCCAGCTGTGAGGAAATGGCAGAAGTTGTGAGATTCTGAACTGCCAGGACCTGGGCAGAGAGGGTGAAAGCAGCCTATCCTTCAGAAGTAGGCATAGCGGCAATGCCGGGTCCAAGGGCAAGGGAAGGAATTATAGCCAGCAGGCCAAAAGACATTCAGGGAATAGGCTACAAGAAGAGAAAAAGAAGGACACGCAATGGTTGGAAGATATTCTGATTAATTTCTTGAGATTAATAAGTGGCCTACATAGGATACATTTTTTCATCATGGCAGAGAATGCCAGTTGAAATGATGTCCTTTATAGGGTGGACCAAGTGGCCCTTGGAAAGAAGGCGTTTATTCTTTGGGCCACTGAATATACACTGAATTTTCTTGAGCTGGCAGACTACAGTCCCATATCCAGATGCATCTGTTCTGTATTGCAGTGATGTCAGAGTGTTTTTACATTTTTAAATGTTCGCTTCAAATATATCACAAAAAGGGGCACCTGGGGGGCTCAGTCAGTTAAGCGTCTGGAATTTGGCTCAGGTCATGATCTCGCAGTTCATGAGTTCGAGCCTTGCATCAGGCTCTGTGCTGACAGCTCAGAGACTGAAGCCTGCTTTGGATTCTGTGTCTCCCTCTCTCTGCCCCTCCTCTGCTCACACTCTCTCTGTCTCTCTCTCAAAAATAAATACACACTAAAAAAATGTTTTTAAGTAACACACAAAAAAAATATGTGAGAGACTATCTACTGACTGCAGAGCCTAAAGCTTGAAACATTCACTATCCTGCCCTTTGCAGAAAAGTTCGCCAATCCCTGAGCTAAGTCCTTATTTGGCCGATCATGAATCCTTTTTCTGCCTCATCCTAACAGGATGCTATTTGTGATATGCTGCACTGCTCCTGAGAAAACACAAATGTGGAATCTAATGAATAATGATGCTAACGTCTTAAGGATGTTAGCTGTTAATGCAGTTTTAATTTCGCAAGCTGGTTTAAAATAAGACTACAGATACCATATGTTGTCACTCATAGGTCTAACAGGAGAAACCTCACAGGGGACCATGGGAAAAGGAATGGGGGGGGGAAGAGTTGGGGAGAGGGAGGGAGGCAAATCATGAGAGACCTTTGAATCCTGAAAACAAACTGAGGGCTGAAGAGGGAGGGGGGAAGGAGAAGGGAGGTCATGGTCATGGAGGGGGGCACCTGTGGGGAAGAGCACTGGGTGTTATATGGAAACCAACTTGGTAATAAACTGTTAATACAAAAATAAATAAATAAAATAAAATAAGTCAGACTAACTGGAACTCTGCAGCTCCCTTGGTCAAGTGTAATTACACACTAGATGGAAAAACTGATTCAATGTACCTCAAGCATTTACTGAGTGCTGACTCAAGGCAATAAATTTCTGAAATTTCTAAAACTCTTGGTCAGTATAGCAGAAGCATTTCTGTTCTCAATAGCATAATCTCTATAGTGTCTGTTTTCTGAGCCTGCTATTGAAGGTGCCACAGGAAAGATCAAAGACCTGTCTATTTCAGGAAAAAAGAGAGAGCATGTCCATAATGCAGATTTGCACATAATAGACCTAGTCAAGAATCCCTTCCTCCTCCTCCTCTTCCTCCTCCTTCTTCTTCTTCATCATCATCATCATCATTATGTTGCTTCAAGTAAAGTGATTTCACAGAAGTCAGCACCAATAAGTTATTGAAAATAGTGCTGATACACATAAGCTTTCCATGGTTTGCTTACCACAGTGGGATTCTCGCTCAATCAACGCTCTCCCATATAATGGCTGAGCCACATTCTTTACAACATGAAAATTAAACAGACCACAGTTTCTGAATTTGTTTTCATTTTTGTTTTGACTGACATTAGCTTCAGACTTTTTTGTTTGTTTGTTTGTTTTTGGTTGGTTGGTTGGGTTTTGGGTTTTTTTTTTTTAATTTTTAGCCATAACAGAAATTCAACTTACAACTTCAGTGTGATTTAGCGTTTCCCAGTTTTGCTGTGTTCGCTGATTTAGTTCATTGGCTGGACTGGAAAATGAGTCCCTAATAATTCCTCGTGTTCCAATCCAATACTTAACTCTCCTTAAAAAACATTCAGAATTATCTTGTATTCATCTATGATTCTCAGAAGCAATTTTTAAATGTCATACAGAAATCATGTTCCATGTGTTTTTCAATAAAAATGTCATATTTCTTCAGTGCTATGGAGTATCTATTATTATTGTACAAAATCAAGTAAACATCTTGGCATGACTTGTCAGCATGCATTTACCTTTTATTGTAAGTCAGTAAGTGAGTAACATGATCCAAACTAGGTGCTGGTGATCCCGCAGGAGCCAAGCGGCCTCCCTCTCTGCAGGCTCTTCTGGTAGAAAGAGCATTTTATGTTCACGGCTTCTAAAAGGGTCTGTTTGAGGCAGCTCAGATCAACCATTTGTTCTTCCTTCTTTTGCCACTCACCCTTCCCCCAGCTTCATCTAAGAGTAAAGAAAAATTAAACGTACGTGCATTCAGAGGGGGACTTTGGAGAGGTGAGTTTCTCTGATTTCATAGCATCTTCCACAATAAAGTGGGCTAGTCAGCATTCTAAAGCCAGGAGAAGGCAAGCTGCCAGAACTCAAACATTGGCTGGAAACAGTTGGCCACTCTGTGCAAATTAATTATTTCATTCATCCAACCATGTTATTCCTGCTCACTTGGAATCTCGAGACGCCCATTATTTAGTCTGTCACAAAGGCATATTGGCTTTGGTACGCCTTTACTACATAGATCCAGCTGTCATCTGTAGAGCTAAAACTTGATCAGAACCACACTGTATTATGCAAATCCTCTTTCTCCAGGACCCTGATGAAGATCAGTGGTCTAGGTTGCTGTCCCCACCAGAGGTCCGTTACAGGATGGACCATTACAGGATGAAGTCTTCCTCAGGGCTTCTGACCTCTTGAGTGTTTCGTAACCCACTTCCCTGGTGGAAAACTGGTTTTGCCGTGAACAGGCAGGCTCTTCTGTTTGCATCTATAGTTTCTATTCCCAGAGCCAATGGTCTTTGATCTCGGGGCACCCAAGTGGCACTTGGCTTACCAGTCAGCTACGGTCTTACTTCCTCACCTGGAGGGGATTTACAGCACCGTCTCTACCTTGGCCAGTAATGGCGCCTGGAGTGTCCAGAGGGAACAGAAGTGGAAGGAAGCCATCAATTGGAGGCTATCATGTAATATTATTTATACAAATCGCCAGCATACAGTGAGAGAGAGGCCTTCCGGCAGCAGTTCTCAACATCATTATTAGCGATGTGAGCGCATTCCATCTCTTCCACATTTCATCCTAATAGCATATCTATGACATAAGCACCGTTATCCATATTACATAAATGAGAAAACGAGGCTCAAAGACATCAGCGTCTTATCCAAGTCATCCATCTACTGGCAAGAAGAGCCAAAAACTCATCTTTCTAGATCCAAAACTTACAAGGACTTTTTTTTTAAACCACTGGTATTGCAGCAGGAAAGTGACTATGTTTTCACAGTTCTGTAGCTAGTCTTGGCTCCTTCCATAAGTTCACTGTGATGCTGTTAAAGGCATGAAAAGGATCCTTGGGTTTTCCCTGGCCTCACAGTGCAACGCAACAGATGCTCCCTGGTGACGACCTTCCCCCAGTTCATTTGAAGGAGTCATCGGTGGCTGATGCTATGTCATATACAAGCATCGTTAAGTGACGTGGTAACAAGGCCAAGGTCTTCATATGTCTTCTGTCGTTTTGTCTCCCTATTCTGGGAAGTAGACGTGAATTATATCCTAGGAACAACTTTGATGTCATACGGTATCTTGAGGTAACTTTATAAATTAAGCTTTCTAATGACCCTGGTGGCTTTCATTGTCATAATTTTTCTAATAGTTTTTTTAATGCCATTGATTTATCTTCATTATGAAGATTAATAACAAGTCAAACTTCTTTCCTTAGTTTCAAGGTGATACAACTATATCCCCATTTGAGACTAATACTAATATATGCCTTTGCTTTTTTTTTAAAAAAAAAGCAACAGATTTAGGAGGTATTACTACCTCTTTATGTAATTTCGCTTTTTCAAGGCACATCAGGATAAACTAAAATGCACAGAACTGCTAGTGAAATTGAATCTCTCAGGTGACCCCGATTTTGCCACTGCCTGTAGAAACCCCGCAGGAAGACAAAAGAACTAAGATGTAACCCAGTCAATAAACAGAGGCCTTCAAAAATGGCTAGAGTAGAGTTCACTTTCTTAGCAGAGCGATCCAGGAGCATCTGCAGTAAACCGTGGTGGTGTTCCAGGAGGTGGTGACAGCAGGGTGGTCCTCTAGGTGCTGCTATTCCTTCTGGAGCACAGCACCCAGGTCACTGCGGCCGATCGAGACTAGACACTTGTCTCCTTCAAGAACCTGACATAAGAAATGAATGACTAATGTGTTAGTGCTCCAGGCATATTTTTTTTTTTTATCCCAAAGAATTGTCCACCCTATCTAGAGGATTCAAATGAAGGTGCTTTCGATTCAAGAGCTCTTTCTCTTCTCCAGGCGACTGCCTTTATTTAATTCATGAATTTTCACACTAATCCATGAAATCTGCAGTTTTTCTCTTCCAAGCAATGGTGACTTCGCTGAAATATCTCACCACGGTAGTACAGACAAGAGCTATCGTAGGAACGTCTGTGGCCTTGTAGACTTGAACTCACATCAGTAACAGATTATTGTCAAATGGAGACAGGCTTCTCTTTCAACACACCCTCACCCACCAACTGTGCGTGGCACAAGCATAAGGCAGATGTGCCCCGGGCCAGGGATCAGGAAGTCACACCCACTTGGCTACCGGATTTGGTACCGAACACGTTCTTGCCAGAGAACGGCGGCTTGAACCTCTCCCGTCAGCAACTCTTCTCTGTTCTGACGCGCAGGCCTCTCTCATGGCGTTTATCGCATCTCACCTTGTACTGAAGTCACTTTTATGTTAACGTTATGCTCCCTGGGAGACTATGAAGACTCTGAGGGCAAGGACAGGCCCAGAATATTGACAATATGTGCTGACTCGTTGTATGACGGGACTTACAGCCCAATGGAAAGTGGGAGAATAAAGGTGGTGCTTTATGGCTTGTTTGACAATCGCTCCAAGACACGCACGCACGCACGCACGCACCTTGTAAGCTGGACTCAACAGCTGCACTCTGCTCCATTAGAAATCTGGAGGCCCTCATGGGCACACAGTGGCAGGGGGAGAAGCTGTTTCTGGGCTGTATACTGTCTCCCTGCGGGAGTTTGCTGTAGGACTGTTCCCGCAGGCTGATGACACCCTTGCTACTGCTGCCTTCAGTAGGTTTCCCTGAAAATAAGATGCCGCAATTCACAGGCAGGAATAAATCCACATAAATAAGCAGCAAACCTCCTCATTCCTTTGTGCTTAGTTATGAATCCTTTTAAAGTGCACCTACTGTTAGCTCTTTAAAGACACCCCAAGTATAGAGCACAGCCTCAAGTCACATTTTACATACCCATGATTCAATTGGGCGTTACATCCATCCTTCAAATGAAAGAGGTTTTAAATGGCCCCTTTTCTCAGCTCAATCCTGCGACCTATAAATTCTAGTCATTCAAGTGACTGCCTTTGGTTAACAAAGTACGAGAAAAGCCGGAGCAAATCAAAGACTCATGGCTAATTTGGAGTTTGAGGAGGACTGATGGATGAGCAAACTAAAGGCTAAGAAAGAAGTGCGAGAGTAGAGGCAGTCAATCCCCTTCTCCAAAATTTAAAAAAGAAAACGCAGAATGAAAACCACCCCACCATATTAACTGCATTTTTTCTAGACGAGCTTGCCAAGGGATTCCCAGAAAGTGAGGAAATTCTAATAGCCTGCCAACCATTGGGACAGGTCTACATTTCTAATTACACACAGTTCCATGAACTGTAGCTTCACGGTGTGTCTGCTCAACAGTTTGGAAACCAGCTGAAGACCACATCAACCTTCCCATGATGCTCCTTTATTCTTAACACTAAAATATTATTATTAGGCCTTTGTAAACACCGCTGTTAATAGCTGCATGACCGTATTTCATACGGAAAGCACCAGTAACCTCTTTATTAGCCATTATGTAAATTCCAGTTTTCATGATTATTATTAATGATTCCACGAGACCATTTCTCAATACTCTGTTGTTGCTTCTATTATATAGCTAACAACATGTGAAATCCCTGGGTCAAAAGCGATGAATATTTATAAGCTTCTTGAGCCAAATGACTTTTGAAACAGGTTTTATCAACATTCCAGTGCAATGCAGATTTCCCATTCACTGAATCCTAAAGAGCGTCTAATATGCTCATTTTAAAACTGAGTTTTAAGCTATTGATCAGAAAGCCTGGAAGATCACTATTATTACAATCTGTATAATTCTGATAATGACATGTGATCAATTTCCATATATATTAACCACTTACATTTCCTATATTATAATCATTTTTTTCTTAACCCTACAAGATTAGGATTTCTTAACCCTGAAAAAGATAAAATAAAACATTAAATTTTGTTTAATTCCACTGTATACTCCTGCACAAATAACCTCCAGGGGAACTAAAGGGACCAGAGTAGAAACACATTTCCTAATTACGTGTAGATTTCTCTTCACACTTTTGGATGACGTACCAGTTATCTATAAAAGTATTGCAAATGAAGCCTTGTATTGTCTGTGTGTCTAATAGAAACAACGTCCTTCTTCTTTTACATACAGGTCAGAATATTCTTTCTGAAGAATACAAAATGGACCCATGTATGATTTGGGAGGAGAGATGTTAAAACACATGGAAGTCATTTGGAAAGCACAACATTTCTGCACAGTCCTAAAGAGAAGCACACAAGTAACAGTAAAAATGGTGCTAGTTCAGTCTAATACAAAGGCACAATATTGAAACATTTAAAAAATATGTAAATCTCTGCACCTAGCACCATTTTACTGTGGAAAGGCAACAAAATGAAATGTAAGGTAATATCACCTACTAATTATGGTCTCTTTCAAGTATTGTTTCTAGGAGGAACTTGGTGATATTTTTGAAAATTCTTATTAAAATTGTTAATAGCATTTACATTTAATTTATATCCAGCCACAAAAGAAAAAGGTGCTGTGATGCTTCTTAAAAGGTTTCCAATTAATACTCATGTCTACATGAGTATTATGAGAAGCTTGCTTTGGGTAAGAGGTCACCGTTTCTGTCCTGACGGTCATTTACACATTCTGTAGACTCATGACCTTGATGGAGAGCCTCCAGCAAACCAACGGCCTGGACACCATCGGGGTCTTGCCTGGGCCTGCATCGTGCCCAGTCGTCCTGCTTCTCCTCATTCCCTGTCCCCAGACTCTTTCTCATCCTCCTAACACTCCACCTGGGTTAAACAATCGGGACCCTGGGAAAACACACGGAAACCATGGCAATGCCGCTTTGCTCAATAACAACAGATTATTAAGAGCTGTTCCCCTACAGCTTTAAAATGGGTAAACAAAAGGGCAGTTGGAAATGGAGTCAATACATTCTCGAAAGGGCTGTGCACAACTTGAAAAAAGAAAACTGAAGTGAGATTTTTATCATCCAAGAGCACATTTGCTCAAAAATCTGACTGCAGGCTTTTCTGGCCATACATTGGACAGACTCTCACCTGCTGGTACTGGCCTCGCTGAATCATCAAAAACATATGGTGACAAACACATATCTAATGCCTTACTGGACTAATGCCAGACTGGTTGTGCAAGGTAAATCGTGTTATTTATTACACTCTGGAGGAACTGAGCTCTACAGTGTAGCCAAATCAGGAGGACTTTATATATGCTCTGCACAACTTATATTCCAAAAATAACATTTTTATAAAACCCAAGTAAAAAACCACCTCTATGACTACAGAAAAGTATGCATTCTCCCACTGGCAAGGACAGGTGCATAAGGAAAATATCCCATTAAGAATAGAAACAAAACCGTAGAATAGAATCAGGATAGACACAGTCTGTGAGGTATTTGGTGCAAACATGATATCTGCTCTCTTTATCTTTGGAGATTAAAGAATGGAGATTTCAAATTACTGTTTTTGGTGCAGGGAGGCATTAGTGAGGAAATACTTAAATAGCAATGAAACGTAATTTTGACTGAATTTCAAGAAACTACACAGCATCTGTCATTGTATTATTAATCACTATTAATCTTTCAGATTCATCTGTGAAGTATAATAAAATTAATACCTGTAATTATAAACCTAAAAATGCTTGCATATTAGTTTCACCTACTTTAGCATAAATCAAATGATGAGTAACTCAGATGACTCTCAGATATTAGTGAATGTACTAATGATCCCCATGATCATTTAATAAATAGGCAACATTTTTGCACACATCGCTTGTCTAAGAATGGGTTACCAAATGGTTAGAATACTTGGCCGGTTCCTGCCAGTTTTCCTGGGGGTCAGAACAATAAATCACACTGGACCTTTCACAGGGAGGGATAACGCATACGCTTTGAAATGTAAACAAAAGAAGGTACCCTCTTTCTGGGGGTTGAAGGGCATGAGGGGGAGGTGGGGGAGGGTGAACATGGAGGCACCACAGAACACCTTCAGATACCATTAAATTTAAAAGCTCGAGTAGCAGTGACCACAATATTCATTCATTCATTCAATACATATTTATTTCTTCCTACTATATGCTAGGCATAACACTGATTCCCTCAAGTAGCATTTTGTTAGTAATAATACCACAAAATCAAGTCAGCATTAAGATAATTCATTCATGACAATATATATGGATTCATCAATGGCACATCTGACATACAATTCACATATTATTTACATTAGATTATGGGGCTAATTGGATGTTAAAATTCCACCAACTATTATGACTTTCTCTGAGCGTTGGTTTCCCAAATGGCAAAAGTGGTTGGAATATTTCCTACCGCTTCACAAAGAAACCTTACTAAGTAGTAATTCTACACCCGGAAATAACTTAACCTCTCCTAGGAGAAACACTTGCAAAAGCCTAAATTGATAAAGGACATATTCAATTTACATTTAATTTAATTATTATTTTGTAGATAAAGTGAAGTTACAAAAAAAACGATAAATGCTTTCATTATTAATAAGAAACAGCTACTGAGAACCTACTTAACTGCATTTATATAGTCTTTCTGAAAGGCACTCTTATTGAATTCATATGCCTAAAGCCACAACATAATAATTGGAAAAAATGCTTTAAGTAAATAGGCTAAGGTTTTTTTCTTAAGTGTGAAAAGACAGCCATATAGAATCATGCTCACTGGTGTGCATCTTGTTCTTGAAGCCCTACCCACTAGATTTTTAAAAATTCTCTTGATGTAGTTTTTGCTCCTTTAACGATTTCCTTACAGGTGTCCTTACTTAGCACATAGAGGAGTATCGCTCTGTTTATTTCCTCCCTTGTTTACGGGCCCTTTCTCATGGTTGGTGAACTCTATCTGAGCAGCACTGATAACCGTCTTGTTCATGGATATAGCCACAATCCCTAAACCAGAGGGCCTGACTAAGGATGATGGACACCACTGAAAACAAAGAGACAAATCCACAAACTTTTGCCCTGGGGGCCTGCGGCAGACGCCAGCAGTCCGACCCACACCCACATTTTCCAGGCACACGTGTGGCTCTGTCCCGGAGTGCTGTCTCTGGCTTGACCAGCTGAGCCTTCACCTGCCAGGTTGGAAGGGCTGGGGAGTTAAGCTAACCTGGGCGCGGCCCTCAATCAGTGCCACAAGGAACGTGGCACACGGAAAACCCACCTTCTTCCTCCGTGGTGGGAGCACACTACAAAGCCTCACAGATTTCCAGAGGACCGAATCTCAGCTTCTCAGACCGTCAACCTACTCCTAACGCACACCTCCCCTCCCCCAGAAGGAGATCATACACCCTTCCCTCCCCCGTAAGGGATCAACTCCAAAATAAACTGTCTGCACTCAAATCCTTGTTTCAGCCTTAACTTCTGGAACAAGGCACTTATATTCTGGTAGGAAAAGGCACACTTCAATCACTCTGGTATAATATTAAAAGTAATAGAGGCCCTAACAGAGACGCATATCAAGTGTTACAGAAGCTCACGGTGGGGCTGTACTTGAAGCATGGGTGGAGACGAGACACTGTTTAAAGAAGAAAGGGACCAGGATTATAAGCCAAGGCCATCGCTACAGGTCAAAGTTCGTGGGGTTAAGTCATGAGTGATGGTTAGGATACAGACAAGAAGGAAGGGAGGATGTTCCTAACAAAGGAAAAGGGGTGAGAAATACATGGAGAAAAACACACAGCAGATCTGTATGGAGAACAGCGAGGCTTCTGGTTGGCTGGACCGGAAGCCGTGTGAAGGCGGGCAGGAAGGCGGCTGCAGGGAACTCAGTAACTGGACACGGAACGTACCATACAGCTGCCCAAGAACTGTGATTATTTTCTGTAGGCGATGGGAAACCTTCATGATTCTTTTTTTAAAGGATAAGTGACATGATCCACCTGGGCCTTGGGAAAATTGATCTTTCAATTGTGTAAAATACATTAGCCCTGGCAAAGAGAGCTGTGAAATCCTTGTAGAAGGCTAGTCCCCTAGTCTAGGTAGCAAATAACGATGCCCAGAATTGAGGTTACAACAGAGACAGGAGAAGAGAAAAGACAGAAGTGTATATATTCGGAGCAGCCCGGTTGGCTGTCAGGCAAGGACGTGACTATGAAAAGGAAGCACAGAAAGTAAGCAGACAGAGAGGGCTTTGAGTCAGACGGGCTTGGCTGTAACCCAGTGTGAGCTTTTGCAGGCTCCTGAAATCCTCTGAGATGTGAACGTTTCCATTTGCCAGAAAGGGAAGAAGACATCCCCACAGGCGCGTGAGGATTCAAACAGATAATGCGTTTGAAGTCCAGCACAGTGTCTGGAGAATATTAAGAATGTGATTAATTGACGGTAGTTACTGTCACTGTTGTTAAAACATAAACAAGTACTCAAAGACTTATAAAACATGGTATCCCCAAGGCCAAAACTGAGCCAAAGATATTAACATATCAAAATCAAGACTTTACCAATGAGAAAAAATGGTGGGGTTTATCATCCTAGAATTAATTATTCAAGAAAGGAGAGCCTATGGCACAGTCTAGCACCCATGTGACTCATGCAATTCCTGCTTCTTCCTCGACTTCCATGATGTCACAACAAACTTGATATCATACTTCGGTTTTGCCCATTGGTCTGAGTACAACACTACAAAATGGTGGCCATGCCAACTTGAGAAATCTGCTTTCTGTGCAAGTGGGATTCTCATTAGAGTTTGATAAATTCCCATTTGAAATTTATGCCTATTCTCCTATGACAAGGTTTAGCATGATTATATTCTCAAAATTAAGCCAAACTCAAGTTTCTAAAAGTACAAACCTTAAGACTCATGTCTAGGCCAGTAAGAATTTAGCAAAGAAGATCTGTCTGTACATTTCCTTTCTCTTTGTGCGTGTCACATGGAGGTCCTTGACACTCCTCGTGGTAGGGTCCCCTCCCTAAGGAAAGAGAGAAAAACCTCAAGGCAACCTGGCTATGCATCGTCATGACCTTGTAACATGAGGCCACTTAATCAGACTGCATGTTTCTGTGTTACCACATATGGAAGACAAAGAAGTAAGAAACATGTAAAAATCCATGCCACGTGGCATTCAGGGGCTCAGTTCTTCAGGTAGGAACCCAACTGAGCAGTGCCAGCACAACTGAAGTTCCTTCCTGGAAAGAAAAGCCACGGTGTCATGATTCTACGTGAAAATCCTGCTACAGCCTGAATAAATGAGTCAACGGTGCCACATTTCCATCCCCTTCATTTATATTCGTGATTATCTCATCGGCAACAAGTAGGCTGGAATCGTTATGAACTTGAATAGAAATCTCTTCACAAACATACCCTATCGATATTCCAATCTACCCTGGGGAGTGCTGCAGAACAAGGCAGAGGATAGAGTGGCCGTGGACTCTTCACTGCACCTAGAGGGGAAGTAAAACAGAAACAAGATAACACACGGTTGTATTTATTTATTTTCTGGTGGCTTATGAAACAAGGTTTTCTTTCTACCTATAGAAAGTTGGGCAGAACAGGACTAAAGGCAAAGAGTATCTGGACACAGTGGGAAGAGGAAACAAGGAGAGACGGTGTCAGCTCACGCTTCTGTCCCAGATGCGTTGGGAGTTACCAAACAGTTGAGATTCACCAGCACTCAGTTTCCATAAACGCTTCTGAGACGGTTGCATGAGGTTACGGAAGCCTCTAAAAGTTCTCGCATCCTCTCTGAAGCTGCTAATGTTCCTCAGCCAACACAGGTCCGATCTTACTTCTCCTTTTTATTTTGTAATGGGATTCCCACAGATAAATGACAAAAAATTATAAAATATTTATCATGACCTATGTTATTTTTTTCTGATTAAAATAAACCTCTCAAATCAGGGTATTCCTGTTCTCAAACATAGCGCCAATATTTATTATTTATTATGGCTGGCGAGGCAGAGCAGTAACTCTGATTCTGGGCTCACCTCAAGGTGCTTAATAAATATTTATGACTCAATCTTGTGTCTAAACGAAATAGATATTCCCTTGGGGCGGGGGATGGGGATCCGGTTTCCTCTCAAGACATGACATGAAAACATTCCATTACTGAACTCAATTTTTCACCGTTGAGCACTGGGCTTTAGCAGAGACTTTTGAGATCGATTGTTCTTTAATTCACCCACAACTGCACTTAGCAGTTACCCTCTATTTACCTGGAGATGTTGCCATCGAAAAGTCTGTGTTTTTACATAGCTCTTTCCTATGTCTTCCCTGTAGATGCACTAACATGTTGAAGGCTCTTCTCAAGATATAATTGGAAAAGGACACAGTGTAATAACTCTTTAAACAGGGCCTTTGGATCAAGCCTTTGTATGTTTCCCAAAAATCAGACCAAGTGAAGCGTAAATGTTCATCCTTCATGCAGGCATCTATCATTCTGAGATAGAAATGGCTCCTATTTGATAAATGTAACCAAAGGACTGGCACGGCTCTTACTTTCTATCAGAACGTCAGGGAACACGTATACCAAGGCCCAAACCCAAAGGCACCATCTTTGACCTTCACAAAGGATCAGCAGTCGAATTAAACTTGCCTAAAAACACACAACACCGGGTTGTGTTCAAAAACACAGGAAACACAGGAGCGCCATCTCTGTTCCAGGTGCATACGGACGTCCACAGAGTCGAGCTGGGGCTCAGAGCATATGACATACCCAAGATCATGAGAGGAACTGGGGACACTCGTTTGCCATTCTCCTCTAAGACGCCACTGCCTAGGTTCTGTAAGGACATCTCCAGAGCTGCCAGGGACAGAAGCAGGGCCAACGACAGGGTGTAGCCAGTGTCACCCAACAAACAGGGGGGATTTTGCTTGTGTTTTTTTTTTTTCATCTTCACATTCCTGACCCCTCTCTTCATCTCCCAGTTCCTGGGCTCCTTTCTGCCCTTTATCTTACACATTCCCGGGGCACCTGGGTGGCTTAGTCGGTTAAGCCTCCGGCTTCGGCTCATGTCAGATCTCACCTTCGTGGGTTCTAGCCCCGCGTCAGGCTCTGTGCTGACAGCTAGCTCAGAGCCTGGAGCCTGCTTCCGGTTCTGTGTCTCCTTCTCTCTCTGCCCCTCCCCCTCTCATGCTCTGTCTCTCTCTGTATCAAAAATAAATAAAACATTAAAAATAAAAAAATTAAAAAATAAATATCTTACACATTCCCTTACACCTCTACCCCCATTCTAGATCTCTGTTCAGACAAAGTCTTGCCTTGCTCGAAAAGACTACTTTGCCAGAGTCTGGCTCCAGCAGGTCCAGGGCTCCCTGAAGAATGGATGGTGTTGGCGAGAGAGAGTGAGAAGGCCTCGAGTTTCCTTCTGCTCACCAGGCAACCATCTCTGCACTGACCTGAGAGTCAGCTTTATATATGGAAAAGAATGTATGGGGCCAGCACAGAAGTGGCATTTGCCTTAAACAATGATTTCTGATGACAAATTTCTTTGGCATGTAAAAATTTCCCAGAACACAGATTGGTGGAAGACTCATGCATAATATTTATCAATAGTGATTGATGTAGGTGATTTAAATGCTTATCATATGGGGAAGGAAGGTATCTTTAGTATTTAAACTCAAGACAATGTTTTTAGCATAGCAAAGGCAAAACCCAGTTTTTGTGAGCAGGGGTCAATAGCCTGTTTTCTTGATGGGAAGTAAAACAGGTTTCTCAGGAAATGTAATATTTGCTCCCATAATCACAAAAGGAGAAATTCCTATAATAAGTTCCTTCACAGAGTGCAATCTGCATATATTAGAAAAAGGGGATAAGTCACTCCTGATACCAATCAGCAAGGTGCCTTGGGAGTCGGTGCTCAAGCAAAACTAATTGAGTGGGGGGTAGACATGGGTCACCATCTGACGGCGGGAGGCCATGCAAAACCCGCCTCAACCTCACAAGTTTTCTCTGAGCGAGTTCAGAAATGGCTCCCAACACGACTTCCTTCCCTATTGCCCCCATACGCTACAAAACTATTATTTCAATAACAGCAGATTCTTAGATCATTTTACTATGTTCCATGCACTTTGCCAAGTATTTCCCATATATTGATTTATTGAATACTCTTAATAATTCTACAAAATCAGCGCTGCTATAATCTCTATTTGTAGTCAGGGAAAGAGGTAGAAAAAGAATATTCATCTTCCCAGTCTTCACTAAGAGAAGAAGACAGGATTTGAGATTGGGTGGCGGGGCTGAAGAGGTCAGACTCCTCCCCTAAACCCTACTACCTGACTGTATCATTATGTACTGTGACTTCTTCAACATTTATTAAAATTTGTTGAGATCTGCATGGCTTAGTAGACGCTTTTAAAAAATAAATGCACAATATACAACTAAAAAGGTTTATATATACACACTGTAGTTTTAAGTACAGTTTTTAATAAATCACATTTGTGGTTCAAATCTTTATTTTGCTTATTTTTTATGTTCTTGACCTGTCAGTTATTAAGAGAGATGTACTCAAACCTCCCCTTATGACAGTGGTACTCCTTAGCTCTATCAATTTTTGTCTGTCAATACTTTAGGCTTTTTTGGTTAATTGAGCCCAATTCTATAAGACTGTATCTGTGTGGGAAATTACAGTGAACTTGGAAGGGAAGAAAAGAATCGATTACATTGATTCATACCCGAGTGTGAAGGAATCCCCACTCAAACATTCCAAGGCCATTTACATTTTGAATCAAATGATTAAATAATCTTTTTACTTCAAAAATTGAAACAAACCTCTTACTTGTGAATGTTTTTTAAAGCTATTGATGGAAATATTTCTAAGCAAAAGTAGCTTCCTGAGCTGCTTGAACCTCACCAGGACTTTCATCTCAAAGAAAGCTGGCTTCGGGCATCTCACAGAAAACTTACTTCTATCTAAACCAATACCTTCCCAAATTCTCTCCACTCTGATCCATTTTACTGACAGACAGACGCTCCTACAGTTCATTCATTCATTGTCTTTTTCCATTGTCCCTTGCATAAGATAGGTATCATGATAGTCAAAATCTTTACTACCCAACTTCAATTTCCTTCTTGAGCCTCGACTTCTTACCCTTACCCTACCCTATTATCAAAGCATTATTTGCTATACCCTGACCATGTTTTACATTTTCTTCCTTATGTCCACACGGTTCTTTCTGTTTGTAAGGCACTTGGGTCCATCTCTTCCTGTAAAAATCAGCCCTCCTGTGTGGCTAATTGCAAATGTGTATTTTGTGACGATCAAGCCTTTCACCAGAAGGGATCTTTCTCCTACTCTCCTGAAACCAAGGTTCTCTTCCAGCAGTTAGGAAATGAACTAAAAAAATCCTTCGGTTTTGTTAACTGTACACTCGTTTTACCTCCCTCTGTTCTATTATACTCCATGCATTCCGAGTGCAAAAACTCTTACTCATTTCTCCATTTCCCCCAAACACTGAGCTCAATACATATTTTTTCAACAGCCTCATACTTTTGCAAGATGGTGAAACTCAGGTGTAAATCTAACCCATGAAAGGCAGTGAAGAGTCTCCTCTGTCCACATTCTGTTATCCACACCTCACGTCTGGCACTTTTGTTTGACACTGACAACCAGAAGTGTGCCATGTGATGGTCTTCCGGAAGGTAACTCTTATGGAAAGAGTAGTGTTTCTCCAAGAAGAGTCCTGGGCAGTTTTTCAAATTTCAACAAACACGTTCAAATCTGGACATGTTTCACATTGGATATTTTACATCTGTTAAAATGTATATATGACTCTATTGAGATGGTAAAAAGTTAAAATTGAAAAAAAGGGAGGGGCGCCTGGGTGGCTCAGTCTTAAGCATCCGACTTTGGCTCAGGTCATGATCTCATGGTTTGTAAGTTCGAGCCCCGCGTCGGGCTCTGGGCTGAGAGCTAAGAGCTTGGACCCTGCGTCAGATTCTGCCTCTCCCTCTCTCTCTGCCCCTCCTCCACTTGTCCTCCGTCTCTCTCTCTCTCTCTCTCTCTCTCTCTCTCTCTCTCTCTCTCTCTCTTCAATCTCTCAATCTCTCTCTCTCTCAAAATAAATATTAAAATTTTAAGAAAAAAAGGGGAAATGGTTAATTCTAAATTTAATTATTTCTGATTGGCGCCCTGCATACGGTCAGCAGCGTCTTTCATAGACTGATTTTATGTCTCACCGAATAGTGTCCCTCTTCTGGCTGCTAATGAGGAGCATCTTAAGTGAACCAGTTATCAGTTGAAGGAGTTCCTATTATTTCTGTAAGTAATGTTTTCAATTCTAACAAAACGACAAAGGTGAATCTGCACTACAGTGATTTAAGGGCTCTTCCATGGTGCTGCGAAAAACATTCCAGATTCCCTACTTCTTACCAAGGAGCAAATAGGATGGTATATGTTAAATCGTGAAAGGCACAAGAAAATGAAAAACATGTAAATTCTGTCAAGTAATGGTCTGTCTAATTTCTTAGTAGGTAATTTTATATTCTTTGCTAATTTGAGGTATGTAAAAATATTTCAATTGTAGTTTGCAGTTAATAAGACTCAAAACCCAGCTTTATTTTACATTTGTTATGTACAAATCTTTGCTTTGAGTTTGCACGTAAGATATCCGTGAGAGTAAGGAGCAGAATGGAAATCTCAAAATAATAAATGAAAGGCTGCATGCTATACCAGCATTAGCTATTTTTGCTAAATACACTGCATTCATTTACCGATACAATTATTTTCCGTGAATCCAGATTATGAAAATCTATGTGCCAATTTCTGCTGAATCTCCAGTGTTGACAACGCAGTTCTTTGAACAATGTAAACTCAATAAATATTTGTTAACTGACCTGAGAATTAATTAATACTCATTAGTCAGGAATAATTTTTGAATCAGAAGCATTGAATGCCCTCTGGTATTTAGCTTAATGTCTTGAATATGTAATTGAAGCTAGTAATAAGAATTAACAATGTTTAGCATATGAAAATCTATGTGCTAAACACTGGGGTAGGAAATCTCACACACATTATTTGATTTACTTATATTATTTGCTCTTTCATCTGCCAAGGATGAGTCTGAGGATGTGGGGAAGAATGAGAGAAGAAAAGTGAAGATTCTAAAGTAAACCAGCTTGGGGCGCTTGGTGGCTCAGTCAGTTAAGCATCCGACTTCAGCTCAGATCATGATCTCGCAGTCCATGAGTTCAAGCTCTGCCTGGGGCTCTGTGCTGACAGCTCATAGCCTAGAGCCTGCTCCAGATTCTGCGTCTCCCACTCTCTTTGGCCCTTCCCCTGCTCGCACTCTGTCTCACTCTCTCTCAAAAATTAATAAACATTAAAAGAAATTAAAGTCAACCAGCTAGAAAAGGCCACTGAGCCGCAGGGGAAAGTGTCAATATAAAATATACATGTAACATATGGGGGGGGGGGAACGCTAGGTAAGGCCATGACATTTGT
Source organism: Helogale parvula (assembly GCA_004023845.1). Taxonomy (NCBI): domain Eukaryota; kingdom Metazoa; phylum Chordata; class Mammalia; order Carnivora; family Herpestidae; genus Helogale; species Helogale parvula. The sequence continues at coordinate 42,961 of PJEM01010269.1, read as the reverse complement.
GACAAGAGACTAGAAGATGAACAACAAAATGAGTAGCATAACCATCAATACAGGTCCCAACATCTGACCATCCAATCCACAGATGCTATTTTGGGGTGATCTCCTTGGAAATCAACTCAGAAACTCCCTTGGCGTATACTAGGGCACCCAGGGGGCTCAGTTGGTTAAATATCTGATTCCTGAGTTCAGCTCAGGTCATGATCTCATGGTCTGTGAGTTCGAGTCCTGTGTCAGGCTCCACGTTTACAGTGCAGAGACTGCTTGGGACTCTCTGCCCCTCTCTCTGTCTCTCCCCTGTTCGCACTCTCTGTCTCATAAGGTAAATAAACATTTTTTAAAAAGAAAGAAAGTAAATCCTAAGAAATCTTTTTTAACATTGTCAAAAACATATTTTGGAAACTCTGCATTGTAGGATGATTTTCTCTTAAACAGTTAAGAAGGAAAGAATCTGTAATGACACAGAACATTTCAAGTTGTGTGGGAACTTACTGCCAAGTTCACTCTTATGCAGAGAACCATCAAGGTCTCTACCATCTCAGCCGCCAGAGCTGTATGTAACAGAAATACAGTGCACGGGGTACCTGGGGGCTCAGTCGGTTAAGTGCCTGACTTTCCATATCAGCTCAGGTCACTGATCTCACAGTTTGAGGGTTTGAGCCCTACATTGGGCTCTGTGTTGACACTGCAGAGACTGCTTGGGATTCTCTTTTTCTCTCTCTGCCCCTTACCCACTCCCTCTCTCCCTCTCTCAAGAAAACATAAATAAATTTACAAAAAATAAATGAATACAATGCAAACCATACAGGTAATTTTAACTACTCTGGTAGTCATATTAAAAAGTGAAAAAGAAACAGGTGGAATTAATTTAAATAGTACGTTTTATTTAACATCATATATCCAAACTCTGATCATTCAGCATGGAATCAAAATAAAAGTTATTCCTGAGATGGTCTACTTTCTCTTTACATACCATATCTTTGAAATCTTGAGTATTCTTACATTAGCAGCACTTCTTAATCATATGCTAAAATGCCAAAGGTCAAATATAGTTCTAGCAAGACAATATTAAGGTATGCTTAATGTAAATTTATTTTCTGCATACTTAATTTAAACCAGTAATTCAAGCTGATTGAAGTTAAATAAAATTGTACAAATGCATTCCGTCAATCTCACTGGACACCGTTTCAGGGGCTCAGTAGCCACATGCGGCCGTGGCCGCCAAATGAGGGATCCTGGGTTTAGAGGCCCAGTGTACCCTCTGCACAAACACAGAGCCAGCTTAGAGCAATGATCTCATCCACCAAGGCTAGACAAGGACCTTCACGCTGTCCAACACGAGGGTCTAGCCAGGTCTTGCACGAGGTCACCACGGGAGCTGAATTTCTCCAGGAAGGCAGATAGAACGATTTGGCTTGGGTTTAACTCCTACTACGCTGACCTAGATCATATTTCTAAAATATGGAGAATATGAATTGCTATTTTTTTAGAAAAGAAAAGGGAAGAAAATAGAAAATAAAAGTTATTCTTTGGGACAAATCCCTAGGCACTACAATATTATTTTGGTAAATAAATAAAAGCAATAAGCAAACAAACAAAAACTCAGAAACAGTGATGTTAAAGTGAGTAGTAAACAATACTTTCCAGTAGATACTGGCTTTCCACTAATATAATAATTATGCAATATTCACGTCATTGGGAAATTCTAATAGAGAACTGTAGATCTTAAGTGATATTTCCTTAAATGTTACCATGGAAGCAGTTTACTACTAATAAAATGTTTACTAAAATGTCATAAAATAAAATATTTAAAATATTTTATTTAAAATAAACTTTTATTATTATATAATATAAAGTTTGCTATATAAAATAAACTTTAAATAAATTAAAATTTATTTAAAATAAACTTCTTTATGGATTATTTTATTTAGAAAGCTAAACAGTACTCAATTTGAAATAACTGAGTTTTAAAATCTGTTCTATAATGTAGGGCAAGCAAAAAAAAAAGAAGAAGAAGAAGAAGAAACGAGAGAGAAAGTCTCTTTTAAAAGGCTGCATCCTAGAGTTCAGAGGTGCAGGTCTAATGGGTGGTAAGCTTAATTGGGAAGCCTCCTGACGGACTGATAACACAGAGCAGAAATGGATTAATCTCTGTGAGTTACAAGGCTGGGAGGAATGTGCTATCAAGCATTCCAAAGCGGCAACTTCATTTCCTCCAGGGCAAAGCATACTTAGAAAAGAAAGCTGCTTTCCCATAAAATAGTCTATTTTGTAGGCCTAGGAGGTTTTAGCGGGATGACAGGCCTTCACCTTTCTGGAGTGGGTAAATTATTGTTAAGACTCATAGCAAAATACCAGACTATGTTCCAATAATATTTCACATTGCTTCGCCCAAGGTAGAGGTAAAAGAGAAGCCACATTTGTCTTCTCATGGAAGCCTCCTTCAGGTTAAAGATAATAAGAAACTGACCTTGAAGATCTCTGTTTTGTAAAGAGTTGGAGAACATTATTTAGATTTAAAAAAAAAAAAAAAAATAACAGCTATATGATGCCAAACAGCAGATCTTTGGATTAACCACAAATAACTAACTGGGTTGATACTGTACTCCGGAACCACCTATTTATTTATCAGTTACAGGACTGGATCATGTTACCTTGTACATGCACAGTTTATGGAACCAGAATAAATAATTATTCTTTAAAATAGACCTAATTAATTTTAACAGAACTTCTGACTGTATCTATCAGCTGCTCAATGGTACTGACTATGTAAGAATGCAAATCCTATCAAGGCACTACCCTGTAGAATAATTATGCCTCAAAAGTTAAATCATGGCAGGATATATACTGCAGAAATTCATAGATATTATACTCTGTGAGTGGCTGCCCGCTTCAAATTAACTTAAAGGAAACTCAAACTTACTCAATGCTCTATTATTGACTATAAACACATTATACATATTTATGTCCACTTTATTTATGATTTAAATTAATCTCAAATGAAATTCATGTAATCAAGGCACAAAGAATTTTTACATCTGTATCAAAAATATAAATTTTAAATTTTGCAAAATATATTTACTTTTATTATTTTATCAGTGTTAATTTTTGAAAAATAATATATGTAAGAAAGGCTTAATCACTGCTATGTGGTACACAGTGAAATAAAACCATTAAATGACTTGAATTCAGTAACGAACCGCATGTCAGATGTTTTACCTGCATATCCAATGGTATCTTCATTACACAAATTATACAACACTTTTTCTTTTCTTCTACATTAGATTGTCAACCCATTAATTTTCTAATTATGCATCACAGTTGTATTAGCCAACATTTAGACTGGCTAAAACATAAGTACTCTGGTGTAGTAAGATGAAAGCAGATTTTTATGAGATTCATAGTTGCTTTTTAAAGCCAACTAGTTTAGACTCATAAGAATCTGTTCATAGTCAACTTATCACCTTTCACATAAACAGTCTACACAAGAACAAAACTTCTTTCTTTGGAAATGGTCTTTCTAGACCTGGGTCTCTTTTTGGCCATCTGCCATTGGGAGGTTTGTCCTCTGATCTTAGACCCTTCCTAGAATGTTGACATACTTCTAACTTCTCCAAGTCTTACTTTTCTATGGCCTATAAGTCATTTTTTTCCAATTTGTGACTGGCTTCTGCCTCCAGGTTTGCAACGAACTTTAGTCTTTGATTCTTCCTAACCTCAAATCTATGGTTGAAATAATCTTTCTTGTTATTGTTTTCATTTAAACATCTTTGATCATGACAAAAAACCATGAGGATTTCTTGAAAATTCTGAACAGATGATGAAGAAATACAAAGCTATGTTTGCCAAAATGTGAAAAACCGAGGCATTTATGGTCAGCTGAGCTTCAATGTAAGTTCCAAGAACACACAATACGGAAAGGACAGTCCCTTCACTAAGAGGTCTGAGAAAACCAGTTCCACACATGCAGAAGAATGGAATTGGACCCCTGTCTCACTAAAATCCACCCACCATGGATTAAAGTCTTCAAAGTAAGACCTGAAGCCATAAAACTTTTAGAAGAGAACATAGGGTTGCCATTGGTCTGGGCAATGACTTTTTGGATGCGATCCCAAAAGCACAGCGAACAAAACAAAAACAGACCATTGTTACTGCAGCAAACTAAAAACCTTCTGCACTGCAAAGGAAGCAACAGACTGAAAAGGCATCTATAGAATGAAATACAACATGTGCAAACCACATATCTGACAAGGGTATCAGCTCCAAAGTACATAAGGATATCAAACAACTCAATAGTAAGAAAACAAATAACGCTGATTGAAAAAATGGGCAACGGGTCTGAATAGACATTTCTCAAAAGAAGACACGCAAATGGCCACTAGATACATGGAAAGGGGCTCGACATCAATGAGTATCAGGAAAATGCAAATCAAAACCGCAATGAGATATCAGTTAAGATAGCTAGTATGAAAAAGATAAAAAGATAACCAATGTGAAAGAGGAAATGAGGAAAAGGTGCCCTGGTAGGAATGTAAACAGGAACAGCCATTATGGAAATAATATGGACATTCTTCAAAAAGTTAAAAAAATATTGAACTACCAAATGATCCAGAATTTCCACTTCAGGGTATGTATACGAAGTAAACAAAATCCGTATCTCAGAGGAATATGTGCACTCCACGTTCTGTTCACTGCGGCATTATTCCTAATATCCAGGATATGGAAACACCCTAAATGTCCATCAACAGATGAATGGATAAAGAAGATACATACACACACAGTGGAATACTACTCATCCTGAGAAGGCGCTAAATCCTGCCATGTGTGAAACACGGATGAACCTGGAAGACACTGTGCTAAGTGAAGTAAGTCAGACAGAGAAAGACAAATACTGTATGATCTCACTCACATGAGGAGCTTTTTAAAAAAGTCAAGCTCAGAAGCAGAGAGTAGAATAGTGGTTACAAGGGGCTACGGTTTGGGAAGAAATGGGATGATATTGGTCAAAGGGTGTAAATTTGCAGTTGTGTAGGATAAATAAACCTAGATATCTAAAGGACAGACACGGGGCACGTGGGTGGCTCAGATGAGCATCCAACTACGGCTCAGATCAAGATCTCACAGTCTGTGAGTTTGAGCCCCCCTGTCAGGCTCTGTGCTGACATCAGCTCAGAGCCTGGAAGCCACTTTGGATTCTGTCTTTGTTTCTCTCTGCTCCTCTCCTGCTCAGGCTCCGTCTCTCTCTCTACTTCAAAAATAAATAAGCATTAAAAACCATTTTAAGTACGGACATGATAACTATACTTAATAATCCTGGGGGTGCCTGGGTGGCTCAGTTGATTTTGCGTCTGATTATTGATTTCAGCTCAGGTCATGATCTCACAGTTCATGGGATAGAGCCCCACATTGGGCTCTGGGCTGACAGCGTGGAGTCTGCTTGGGACTCTGACTCTCTCTCTCTCTCTCTCTCTCTCTCATTCTGCCCCACCCCTGCTTGAGCTCTCTCTCTCTCAAAATAAATAATAAACCTAACAAAAGTCATCCCAAAAGATTTAAAAAATAATACCATACACTCGTCACACACCAAAATATGCGAACTGTAAGGAGATGTTAGCTTGATGGTAGTTATCATTCACAATGTATATTTATATTAAATCATCCATTGTACATCTTAAATATATAGAATTTTTATTTTTCAAAACCTCCTCATAAAAAAAAGTCGAACAGATGATGAAGAAATACAATGCTGTGTTTGCCAAAACTTCAACTGCAGAATTTTTCTAAAGTACATAAAACGGATTCAAGTTTCATCTATGTCAAGGAAAATGAAAAAATGACATACTATTGATACACGAATGCGTTCTATGAGGAGTTTTATATAATTTTTCTGCTCAAATTCTTGTGACAGCCTGAAAATGTTGTAAATAAACTTGACAAAGCTACATCACCATTATTTCAAAGTTCTCAACAAATGCAACACTGGGGCCAAACTAACAGGATATAGCTGAATAAAAATAAATACAAATAAAAATAAATTGCCGTTACGTTCAAAAACAACTGCACCAAGAAACATGTGGAGGAGCAGCTCTGGGAGTCTGAATGTAAGGTGAGCAAACAGGTTGGAGAGGCTGAGGAAAAGCGTTGGCGCGGCATGTGGTTGCATGGACACAGGGCCATGTCCAGACAGGAGAAGACTGTGCTGAGGAGTACTGTGCTCAGTTCTGATAGGACGGTTTAACAGGAGATATTTACAACATAGAGGCCACATAGAAGAGTGCTTGCAAAACGCTGGTCTGTGGGGTAGCCTAGGTGGCTCAGCCAGTTAATCATCCGACTTTGACTCAGGTCATGATCTCACAGCTCATGGGTTCGAGCCCCACATTGGACTCTGTGCTGTCAGCTCAGAGCCTGGAGCCTGCTTCAGATTCTGTGTCTCCCTCTCTCTATGTCCCTCCCCCCCTCGCTCTCTCTGTCTCTCTCTTGCTCTCGCTCTCTCTCTCAAGAATAAATAAACATTAAACATTTTTTCAAAAAATTGTTGGTTTGCTGACCATGAAGAAATTTCTCAAATCCGTGAAACACTGGGAGAAAATTAGGAACTGTACTGTGCATGGTTTTCCTACATGTGATAAAATTAAGTTCTTGTCAAATAGGGACTGTTTCATTCTGAGATTATTTTCTTCCTACTTTTTAAGTAAAATTTAGATTCTTATTTATACAATAGAAGTGAATTTAGGTATGCAATAGTGATTCTTTTTTTAAATACATTCATTTATTTTGAGAAACGGAGACTGCAGGAGGGGCAGAGAGAGAGGAGAGACACAGAATCTCAAGTAGGCTCTCGACTGTCAGCGCAGAGCCCAATGCTGGGCTCGAACCCACAAACCGCAAGATCAAGATCTGAGCCAAAACCAAGAATGGGAAACTTACCCTAATGAGCCAGCCAGGCAGTTTCATAGTGATTTTTAATGCCATCATTTGACAAACTTTTGATCAGATTTGAATTTACTAGTCCATTAGATTGAAAATTCTGGAAACTAGCCCAAAAACGAATACCAGAATATTTAGAAATTACACACACAAACACACACACACACACACACACACACACACACACACACGTCTAAGGTCTAAGCAGAAGGAAAGAACACATTCCCAATTTCTCCATTTGGGAGTCAGGGTGGACAAAGAAGCAGATAACTGGATGATTTTCCCCAGATTTTCAATCAACGCAAGAAATAAAGAGCTTTCCAGAAGCTATCTTGAAAATTTTGGTGAAAAAAACCCTATCATTAAATGAATTCAAACAAAACCAGCATGGAAATCATAAAGGAGTCAGAAAGGATTTCTGTCCGTCGTATGAACGTAGAGGAGATGTCTCTGAATGATGCTTTTATTCAGAGACCACGTGAGTTTGTAGTTACCCACAGCAAGAAATGTCTGCACATCTGTCTTCGAAGTTCACTGGACTATTTCCATCCACCAGCATTAACCAGAATAATGTCTTCATACATCTAAGTATTAGAAAGGCAAGAAGATGTACATATTTGGAAGAGGGGCAGGTCAAATACTTGGCTTTCGATTTTTGGTATTTTTTCAAACATCATTTTACTTTTCTGGGATTTTGCCATTTTTGCTCCATGGCTCCTCATTTTTGGATTTCCTTGTCTTTGTTCCCTCTGTGGCTTCCCATTGAAACACTTTGGCTTCATCCTACCTGGTGGAGTGCCTTGTTTCCTTCGAGTTTATCCAAGACTGTGTTTTTGATCACCCTGTCCAAAAGTAATCAGGAGCTCTTTTGCTGCAATTCATTCCAAAGTGATTTCTGTTCACCATAGTTTGCATACTTTGCCTACAGAAAGCAGGAACTGTTCTTTACTTACCTCTGGAACTGCCGCAGCTCCTATAAAGAACTTAGGTTGATAGAGAAAACTATTCGCTGCTCAAAATTCACTCCAAATATGCTTGAGTGCGTGTGTATTTGCACACTTATGTATATGTGTGCGCACATATGTGTGTGTATATACATGTAGGGGGAGGGGTTACAGTCTACCGTAGACTTAAGACTAACCCGAAGTTACAACTGGCCGCATTTGTCAGCATATAAAATACTGTGCAGGACGACCTAGAGCCGTGTTATTTAAGGAGCAAGAAAAATCAGATCCAGATAAGTCATTTGGCCAAAATTTATACTGATATACAATTCTGTGACAATTTTATAGAATTCTACTTAATACAGAGACGTGAAAAGTAAGGAGCGATGGGTCACTACTGAGGAAAAGTAATCCTCCTTTCAATGATATTTAGGCTTGTTAGACACAGAGTTTCTCATGAAATCTTACTTTCAAGTCACCTAAAGACACTGGGTCTAATCTTTATAATATTTCACCTGTGTGACCTCAGAGTAAAATCTCCATCTACCAGGTGGAAGCTAAAAGATTTTTTAGTGAAAAATATTAAGTTGTTTCTCTAGGGACTCTAAACTCCCAGAAACAATGGCAATGTCTCAAAACCAAATACTAATTCACATCTACTATCAAATACTTCACCTCCTGTTTCAATTTTCAGAGGGTTCCCATTCTGATCAGCCACAATTTTTATTTATTCCATAGGCTGGTGGTCTCTTCACCTCCTCCTGGATCTCCGTACTGGAAATCTCTTCTATGAGATACCTCGTGTTGCTTGAAACTTGGTCCTGGAAATAAGAGTTGAGGAAAGCGATCTCGATTGCTCAGAGGACTGTTTCTTAAGTATTCAAGGATTCGATCTTTTCTCCTTTTCTCTCCTAAACCTACAGGGTCAGTTTGGATTCTGATTTTCACACTCTCAATGCTTTCTTCGACTCTAAATTTAAGAATATTGTAAGAGTGTGAAGAGAGTACATTGGAATTCATCTTCAGTGCAGTTCATGGTTGTCCGTATTAATTGATCTTTTTTCACGTGATGCTTTTCTGCCTGGAGGACACCGGGACTGTAGACAACATACAACAACTGCATGGACATGTGATGTATCAGACACACCTGCTGGCCGGCCAGCACTTGGAGGTGCTGAATGAGCGGCTGACTGTGGAGCTGGGGTTCTTTCTAACTTTGACAAAGGTGGATAAAAAGTATTTTCTTCTTTTGTTTTCGGGACCCTGGTTTGTAGACAGGGCTGTGGTTCTGGGGCAGCACGGCGGTGTTTCCCCTCTCCCATCTGCTGTTGAATGAACTGCTCACAGCTCTGGTGATGCCTTCGGCAGAACATCGCGGAGGCCCCAGAGCTGAGGGGCCCGAGGGAGCAGACCCTTTCAGGATGACACCATGATTCAGATAAACAGGCCTCTTAAGTCTCTTCTCTTGGTCTCTTGCCCTGAATTCTGCATTTTTAACAAGTTTCCCCTATGATGCAAAAGTGCCGGTCCACGGACTGAACTTTGGGAAGCACAGATGCGGCTGTGGACTCACACCTGAACCCGTCATAACCAAATACTGCATTTGTGTAGCGTCAATGCATATCAAGCATAACTACAAAAGTCACATACAGCAGACACAGACTGGGGGCGCCTGGGTGGCTGAGTCTGCTGAGCTTCAAACTCTTAGTTTCAGCTCAAGTCATGATCTCAGGCTTCATGGGTTCAGGCCCCACATCAGGCTCCACACTGACAGCATGGGGTCTTCTTGGGATTCTCTCTCCCTCTCTCTCTCTGCCCCTCCCTCGCTCTCTGTCTTCAAAATAAACTTTTTAAAAACCTATGTAAATCATGGTGGAGATGCCATATTTTAACATAAAATAAATGTTAACCCAGAAGAGTCTGACATGGCTTTTGTAACGTCATAAACTGTCATCTTAAAACATGCATGCATAACTGTATTGAAAACCTCCAAGGATCCGTCACCATTTAAATTATTCCTTGTGGCCCATAAACCATGGATATCTATTTTCACAAGAATGTCATAGGTCTGAGACAATCCTACAAGGCGCAAGGGAAGAGGGTGAGTGAGCCGTGAAAGCAACAATTAACCTCAGTAAGTAGATCCGCACTTTGTCTTTTCAAGTGGTAAACAAGGGTGGATGCCTCAGCACATTGCAAAATTAATTGTTTGGTCTCAATCAAAGTTTCAGGATCAGATTTTGTTGTAATTACATTAGGTACAGTGGTCACACAAATCTTCACGATTCGTCTCATGAACTCTTTCTTGGGTTATTGTTGTAAGTTTCACTTACTAAGCTCACAATAAAGGCAACAAACTGGTATGTGTGTCTTAACTTCCAGTTGTCTGTCATTATAAAAGTTCACGCAAAGTTTTGTAGAGGAAAACATTACATGCAGATGTAACACTGGACTAAAGATTATGTGAGGGAGCGCTAAGTGGCTCAGTCAGTTAAGCTTCCGACTTCGGCTCAAGTCATGATCTCACGGTTCACAAGTGTAAGCCCTGCCTCAGGCTCTGTGCTGATGGCTCAGAGCCTGGAGTCTGCTTCAGATTCTGTGTCTCCCTCTCTCTCTACTCCTCCCCCGCTCGTACTCTGTCTCTCTCTCTCTCTCTCAAAAATAAATAAAGCATTAAAAAAAATTTAACTAAACACAAGACATGTGAACACAAAAGCCTTACCCTACACAATCTCTGAGAGGATTGCAGATGTGGTCCGTGCCTTTCAACCAGGAGCAAGGCCATGGCGCGGCAGTAAGCGGCGGTGTGCAGCCATGACAGATACACGCGGGAAGGTGCGAGAATGTAAGAATACGTCTGAATTAGCAGTCGGGGAGCAAGATATTCCACGGAGGTGGTCTCGGTGGGAGAAAGGGTAAGAGGATTGTGGAGAGAATGGACTTCACCGTAATAGCGGCTTCATCTGGGAGAAATAGCCATTCAGAGGAGACGGAGAGCAGCATCGTGGACAGCTTCACGTTCTGCTTAACAACATGCTCTTTCTTCCTTCAACAGACACTACCAAAGTCTGTTTGAACAGCAAGGAGCTGGACGTGTGAAGAGGCAGGTCCTAGTACTGAAAAGCGTGGCGTTTTGTCCAATCTTGTAGACATAAGCAGTGTACATATCATTATTCCTGCAGTATCTCTTTCAGTGATTTTGAAACACTTTGGTCATTGTACGTTTCTGTGTACCTACACACTCTCTGGTCTGAGAGAGAGCGAGCATGACTGCTAGGAGCTATGTCAGATGCCTGGTGGGAGCCAGGGAGGTCTCTGAGCAGTGGTATGAAAGATACTTGTCGGGGCGCCTGGGGACTCAGTCGGTTAAGTGTCCGACTTCAGCTCAGGTCATGATCTTGCGGTTCACATGGGGCTTTGTGCTGACAGCTCAGAGCCTGAAGCCTGCTTCCGATTCGGTGTCTCCCTCTCTCTCTGCCCCTTCCCTGCCTGTGCTCTGTCTCTCTCAAAAATAAACATTAAAAAAAATTTTTTTTAAGAAAGATGCTTGTGGGTTTTGCAACAGACTCTGTCTCATGCTGAGGAGTCACTGGATTAAGAAGGAATAACAAACTGCAGGGTCAGGACAATTGTCTGCTGCAGTATCTTAAGGAGACTCCTTTATTTTGGTAGAAATGGGGAGAGGAAGTGGGTACATGTGTGCTTCTCGTGTCCTGCACACAGATCTGGCCCTCATGAATCCAGACCCACATTCCAATGAGTGCGGGAGACCGCCTCCCAGACAGAAGCCATCGGCCCACACTCTATCTGTGTCTTCTCTGTCCTGCTTGCTCAACACCTCCACCCATCCATCTTCTCTGCCTGGAGCCTCAATCAGCTACCTTCAAGGGCTATTTTTGCCCCTCTCCATCAGACTTCATTGCTGGGAACTGCTGATCTCTCCCCAGGGGCTCTGTCACTCTCACCAGAGTGTCTTTCGCTGAACCCTATTTCCTCCAGCTGTGTCCTGAGGGGAACATGGAAGCCATCCAGAAATCACTAGGCTCTTTAGTTTATGTTAAAGCCAGAGCAAGTTACAGCAATAACTCCTGTGTCATTTTCAGCCTTCTAGCGTGTGAACTATCTGTCTAGTAATAACCTATAAAACACCAAATTATTTTCTATTCCAATCAGCAACTATTTATGACTAAGATAGACATATGAAATATATGTGACATAAACATGTCAATAAGACACTAATATAATTCTGTTGACCTAAAAAGGAAAATGATTTTCATATCTTCTAAACACAGCAGGGGAAGAAAATAATTTAAGCAAAACGTTAATTTTGTAGTAACTCTGTTTATAATTCCTGTCTATAAAATTAAATCCCATCACCATCTTCCAGTTAATGAAAAGGGAGGGTCACTATGAGGTTATATCTTCGGCAGACACAATTAGTTCTTATGTTTTCTTGCTTTCCTAAAGCCAAGATTATCACGGAAAGGAGATGAATGCAGACCATACGACATTGGCAAATTCTTCCATATGCGATTGGGTTTGGCTGTTCTTACTGTTTGTCAAGGGTTGAACTGTTCCCCCTGCCAAAAAGAAAATGTGTTGTATTTCTAACCCTTAGTAATTCAGAATGTGATGAGACTTGGAAATCGGGTCATTGCAAAGGTAATATCAAGACGAGGTCATATCAGAGTAGGGTGGGTCCCTTATCCAGTATGACTGTAGATGATCATTGTAAAGACAGAGACACACAGGAGATGCCAGGTGGAGATGGAACACTGGAGGGATGTATCTTATCTACAAGGCAAGGTAAACATGGGGATGACAGAAGCTACCACAGAGATTGACCAGATTCTCCCTCAAAAGCCTGTGTAAGTATCAACCTCACAAACAACTTGACTGGACTACAGCTCTCAAAACTTCAGGCACCCTTAGCAGGAGGGCCCAGTCTCTGGAGGTCAAGGAGGAAGAATATTTTAAGCAAATGGAACTTCAGGCACCCTTAGCAGGAGGGCCCAGTCTCTGGAGGTCAAGGAGGAAGAATATTTTAAGTCAGAGTGATGCATGTTGGGCAAGAGAAAAGGCGAGCAAGATAAGGAAAAATATTGGTCACAGAAAGGGGCAGCTACCTCCTCGCGGGCCCTGGCCAGTCCCAGTTATGTCTGTCATACTAACATAATCGTTAAGTTTCCTCTTCCATTCTCGGAAACGTCCTGGTCTGATGATACAACCTCTAGTTCTTCTTTGTACCCTACCCACTCTTATCTTCAGCAAGTCACTGAGGATCCTTTGTAAAATGGGAATTGTGATATTATACCTTCTCTCCCAAGGTCAGCCATGAAATATAAGATGACATGAGAAGTGAACATGCTTTCAAAGCTAGAAATATTACTCAAATGCCAGATGCTTGATCACAATCCCGGCCAAGTATTAGTACTCAGGAGCTGTTTTCTGAAATCTATTCTCTTCTTTGATAGCTTGTACCGGCTATTACTCCTTTCCTTGGTGGCCCCTCCAATATGCTTCGGACCTAATTCCTTTGCACAAGTAGTGGCCTCTGACTTTCTCTAATTAAGAGGAAAGAAAGAAGAAAGGAACTAACATTTATTGCAAGCCTGCAGGCTTAGAAGCACTGAGCAAGGCACTGGACAGACATTATGACAACAAATCCTATTATTCATTAAGCTTTCATTACAATCAGGCACTGTGTTAAGCAGCTTGCATAGATTAGATCATGTAACGCTGACCACCCATACTGGAAATTGTTACAACAAGCCTTGTTATAAATAAAGCAATGGAAGCCCAACACATAAAGCAATAATAATTCTGAACATGATTTCAGATTTGGAGTGTCTGATTCCAAGGACAGTTCTCTGCTTTTGAGCTACATGACCTTGAACCGCTCATTTAGCCTCCTATGCTCCCTACTCGTCTGACAACAGGCATAATCATAGTACCTAATGAACTGGTTTATTGTGAAGATTAAATGAATTAATACACAAAAAAAGTTTAAAAAGGACTTAGTGCGTCATAAGTGCTCCACGTGTGACCGTGACAGTGGCTTGCTACCACTATCATTACTGTTGTCATTAGTATTATAATTGTTATCATTATCTGTAGGTATCCAAGAGCACACAACCAGTAGGTGACAAAGTAAGATTCAAATTAGGTATTTTGGGCACTGACCCACTTATTCAGTCAACAATTTATTTAGTGTGTGCTGTGGCGCCAAGAATAAAATGATGGGCTGGACTGGACGTTCTTATTTATAGAGCTATTGGTTTTACTCTGGATGGGCTCACATTCTATCAGAAAAATCAATCTAAGCTGACTGTTGTGATAGCTGTGAGAGGGACAGAGAAGAGAATACAGTAGGCGTACATCTCTCACTCTAGGGGAATCCTGTATGTCTATATCTGGGGTTGATTCCAAAGTTAACCATACAATGGGTGGGGGAAAAAAAGAGAATAAAGGTCCTGAAATTGCAGGCCGAATGGGGACTGGAAAGACTCTGTGTCTGCAGAGCAGGTTTTGAGATGAGTTAGAGAAAAAAAATCACACAGCACAGACAGGAGCCTGAGTTTCCAACCTCGAGATATCAGCCTTGGAGGATGCTGCAAAAAATAATAAGCACATCTGTTTCGAAATTGTTTTTAAATGAAAAGCTGTCCAGTTTTAACCTAAAGAAAAGAATGAATGAATCATTTTCTGGCATCCAACATCATTGGAAATCATTTTATATATTTTATAGAATCTCCTAAACATAATACAACAGAACGATAAAAGTCAATATCTACACAAATAAGGAAGATCAGTTAAAGTGCTCTAACCCTCTTCCTCCTCCTCCTCCAACAATTAATCACCAGTTAGACTTCGATGGATAAAAATAGCGACTCCAGTAAATTAAGTATCTCCAGAAACTATCCCCATATAATGTCCACTTATTGCCTTAAAATAGTTATTATAGTTATTTAGTTGTTATTTTTTTCTTCAGACTAAATCACTGGTTCTCAAATTATGTACTTTCAGAACATCTGGTATCTATACTAAAGTTTTCCATACCGGGAAAAAAAAATGGCAGACCTTCCCAGTTCACTGGGGAGAAAAACAGTAGACAAGATGGCTTCCACTTTAAATTTCCTTCAAAAATATTTCTTAATGTTCTGGGCCTACTTCTTCATGTCTAAAACACATATCATTTATAAAAAGGTAGCAAACAGGTATGACTAGAAAACTTAGAAATACATGATTTCTGTCATTGACTTGGGTACTTGTAGTCATGTATTCTACTGGTATAATTTCTACAATTTTGTATGACTGAATTAATACAGTAATTTTATAAAATTACATAAATATAGAACTACCAGGTATCTAGCCACCCAGATGAGTTTCCCACCAAAGGCCAAGAGGTCTACCGTGCTTGATCGCAGGCTGCCCCGCCCCATGGGCACCCCATCCCATGCTCGTTCCCTACAATTTTCTTCCCCTGCTTTACACTGCGCATTTACATTGATGTGATCATCTCGGCAATTCAATCTCCTTGGTTTGGTCTTTGAACTTTGTGTTCAATGACCTCTGGGAGAGCTTGCCGGGCAGCATACATATCATAACATGAAGGAAATTTCTCCACTGTGGTGACCTCTTTGCTTTCTGTTCCCATTTCTTTCAGCCAGAGGAAGGAGAGGGGGGAGGGATAGTATGACAATGTTAGGAGAGAAAACAGATGACTAGACACTGCAACGTCAAGAGCCAAGCTTTAGTGTATGTGTATATATACCCACAGAATATCTGTAATTATCTGTATCCATGTCTGTATCTACATCTCTATACCTATGTCTGTGTTTACGCCTACACATCTGCAAGAGAGGTAGAGACCTTCACATCAATATATGATAAAGTAATTAAGGGATTCTGCCTCAC
Organism: Helogale parvula; assembly: GCA_004023845.1. Lineage (NCBI taxonomy): Eukaryota > Metazoa > Chordata > Mammalia > Carnivora > Herpestidae > Helogale > Helogale parvula. Next base: position 27,173 of record PJEM01010269.1, on the reverse strand, counting down.
CTAAGGGATAGTAGTGTGAGAAAAATCAAGAAAGGGAAAGCCAAGCGCATTTGACTTCTAAAAAACCAGTACCTAAAAATCATTGTGACTCCGTTAAAATGACCATCCTGTGTTGTCAAACAGAAAAAACATAGCAGCTAATACTAAGAAAGTCTGTTTCTTCACAAATATTTCCATCAGATGACCAAGATCAGTAAAATTGGTGGAAACTGCAGAATCCCTAGGAACAGAGACATATTTTAGGGGAGTCTACAATTTTTCTAGCAAAATGTTCTCTGTGCTCAGGTCAACTATATGATATCAAGTCAAACCCTTTGAAGAGCTGTGGTTGACCTGTAATTTCCCAGCCATTGGGCTGAAAGAACCAATACAGATTATAAAGTGATCTGTCTCATGACTTGGGAGCAGCTGACACATGGAAGACAACCAGCTCCTGCTTTTCGAGTCAGTGCAAACCACTGTGTCCTCAGTAAGTGTTCTCTAAAGCAAGAGTCGCTCCTCAGCCACTGAAGGCGACATCTCGCAGATTCATGTCTGCCACTTTGCTGAATGAGACTTACCACTGAATGGAAAAGAGCCGTGCTGCTGGCACCGGCTCACCAGACACCCCCACCACGCGTGCAAGTTCGTCAGAAGGCTAGCGCGATCCCACAGCCTCCTTCATTTTCCAGCTTTGCTGTGCTAATCACAACGGATGGACTTCTGCTGCACCACAAATGTTCTACAGGCCATGAACACCCATATCCAAAGCGCTGGGTATCATCAGAATGCGTTCTGAATAAATACGGTCCAACAGGGTTTCTAAATCTCTCCCTAAAATATTTATCTAGCAACAAAATTCCAAGGGGAGTATCTGGCAGAGGCGGACGAAGCCCTACAGCTTGCTTACGTGAGTGATGGCTTACTCGAGCGCCATACCGTCTTGATTAGTTACGACAGCTGAGCCCAGAGGCCTGCAAGCCCACTTACATGAAATTTACCTATTTAGTTCCAATTATATGCGTGTGTCTATAAATGTATATGTTTCTGCCTGTATCTACATATATAAATGGTTACACTATTTAGGCACAGATTTTTAAAATGAGAATAGGTTTATAAATGAGGACAGATTTAAAAATGAAATTGAATGGTCTCTCAAGAGACCATTTAGTAAATAGAATTCCTGATTATTTATAGTCATAATAAATGAAAATAGATACCTTGCTCACATCATTTATAAAACCTGGCCTCACTGAAGAGTCCTGAAGTATCATCTGCATTTATTTAAGCCTCCTAAATTAATAAATATTTAAACTAATAAATATTACCTAGATGGGGGGGATTGAAGGGAATGAAATATTTAGAGAGTACCTATTATTAAGCCTTTATAAATATTTGAGGAACGTACTATGTCTATGACAAATCACATCCTTTAGGGTCTAATCAACTAGCTGTTTTAAATTCCTCTTTATCTAGGTCACATTAACCTCCTTTTAAAAATAGCTATATTTTAGCTATTTTTTTTCTTTGTTCTCTGTAAAAATAAAAAAAACACAAGGAAGAGAAATATCAACCATAATTGCTCCATCAGAGGCTCCCGGTAGTTACGTTTGATGATTACCCTTCATGTTGAGTTACAAAGTGGATGTAGTTTTACATGTAGGAGCAGCTACAAATGAGCTTTTCCACAACTGCGCCCTTTCTTCCAGGAGGGGACTGTGGCTCGCAGCCTCTGGGAACCTTTGCCAACCTCACTGAGGGCAGTGGCAGTAAGATGAACCTGTATCATCCCTAGCAATCAAGTAAATAAAATAGACAGCTTTTATATTAGACACCAAGCTAACGCAAACAATGGCTTAGCAATCCCAATCAATGCTGCTGGAACAGGATACGCTATGAAGCACTTGCTCACCCAAACCTGATCCTTTTTAATCAAGTGAAATCAGACATAAAGAAAATGTATGAGCAGGTGACTAAAAATTCATTTTCTTTCAAGTGCAATTTTACTACAAAACACTTGGAAATGCAGACCTATTAGCACTAACATTGACAGGAGAAATACGTATTGAAATCTGCAGTCGATCCATTGTCTCACATATTGGCTGGGTTAATGATATGTACAATCAATACAGACTTAAGCGGATGGATTAAGTGTCAAGCAGAATATTTTAGAATTGTGATCAGCCTATGAGAAGCCATATATCTGCATATGGAAAACTAAGAAAAATCTCTTATTACAAACATCTTCATGTTAGAGGAACATTCAAAGAGCACTGATTCAATTTAAAACGCAAAACAAATTCCATTAAAATAAACTGATGCAACCCAACTTCTAAACTGCTGATTCTCAAATTCTGATTTCACTTATTCAGTTCAAAACAGTCACAGGGAGGCACAGAATGTGGACTTCTGCTTTATTCTTTGTTTTAATGAGCATCTGATCCATAAAAAGAATCAACTAAAAGCTACAGAAATAAAAGCAAATTCATTTTTACTGTCACACCACAGGAAGAGCCCAAAAGTGACTCAGAGTCACTTTTTATAATTTTATTTTGTATTACGGCTAAGGGAAGCGGGCAACTGGCAACAGAAAATTATAAATTGGTGGTGTGGGGAAAAGGGGCGCCTGGGGGGCTCAGATGGTTAGTCTGCTGACTTTGGCTCTGGTCAAGATCTCATGGTTCCTGAGTTCGAGCCCTGCATCAAGCTCTGTGTTGACAGCTCAAAGCCTGGAGTTTGCTTTGGACTCTACGTTTCCCTCTCTCTCTCTGGCCCACCCTCATTCTCCTCTCTCTCTCAAAAATAAATAAACATTAAAATAATTTTCTTAAAAACAAAAGAAATTGAGGTTGTGGGGAAAAAAGCATAAGAGAACCAGAGGGAAAATGCAACAGGAAAGAGGAAACTATAAAAAGCGATTCAGGTGCAGAAAATGATAAACTATACAGAGGTAGCATCCCCCCCCACCCCCCTGCCACCTCCCACTACCATCCACGTGCTTCTCTCGCATAGAAAAAAATAAACGTCCCATGGGCACCATGAAATACCAAGAAACCAAGAAATACTTAACACTATGGAAATCCACACCACATGACCTTCTATGGTAGTTTTTCCTAAGTTAAAGTCACACTGTGCTTTGTGACTAGATGCATAAATGGTTTGTCACTTCCTGTTACTTGCCTCCAAGGCGAGATAAATGATTTCCAGGGCAAGGATTCCCTCTCTCCCTGCTCAACATTCGAATGGGACTGGGCAGCAGAGGCAGGTTCTAGCCCCGCGTTAGTGTCCGTGTAGCAGTAAGTGGTTACCCAACGCCATTCAACTGTCCTAAAATGCTCTACTGTGGTTTAGAAGATTGAGTTTCATGGTCCGTATCAGAATATTCTATGGTCACATGTCCATAGATATGGACAAGATAGGGGACAAGAACATTCTTTCTGAGAAGTAACCTAGAATCACATTAGCACCTTAAGGTTAGGGAGAATGTTATTAACTTATCACATGCTTTCCTGTAATAGTGCAAGAGTTACATGGACGCCACTACATACGTGTATGTCTAGTTGACCACTGAACAACACGGGGTCCACTTACATGCAGATTTTTTACAGTGCGGGACTATAAATGTACTTTCTCTCCCTTAAGATTTCTCAATGACACTTGGTTTTCTCTATCTTACTGTATTGTAAGAATACAGTATATAATACATATAGCATACAAAATACGTGTTAATCGACAGTTTATGTTACCAGGAAGGCCAACGGTCAACAGCAGGATGTTAACGGCTAAGTTTATAGGAAGGCATAAGTTATATATGCAGATGTTCAACTATGCGGAGGGCTAGCATCCCTTACCCCCAGTTGTTTGAGGCCAATCGTGTGCGTGTGCGTGTGTGTGTGTGTGTGCGTGTGTGTGTATCCTTATAATATCATTTATAATAGACATTTTCTCTATTTATATATGTCAGTATGCCCAACTCTAAAATATACCTTAAGGCATTGCTAAATCATTACAAAGAGTTTTTCTCTTTTCATGTTTCTACGTAAGAAGAGATCCATTTAAAGAGCAGGGAGGGATTTACAAGGGAAGAAACATGGAGGAAGCAGGCGTTCCCAGGAGTCATTACTGGGCACCTCTCAGGACCTACAGAGAGAGCAGGAGACACTGGGAGGGAGATCGGTCTGAATGCAAATCTCAGCTCTGTCACTTGGGTCCTGTGACCTTGACCAAGTCATCACACCTATTGCAGGCTCCGTTTCCATAAATGAAAATGAAGTTCATGCATTCTACCTTCTGGGATTCACTTCCGAATAAAATCAGATGTTGCATCTATAGTGCTTTGAACAGTATCTGGCCTACAGTAAGGACTCGATAAATGGATAATTGTTTATTTCTAAAATTATGGCTCCGACAGGCTACATACTGTACACCTGTGGCAAGTGACTTTACCACTCTGATTCTTGGCTTTTCTTCTGCAAAGTGAAAAAGAAACATACGTATCTATAAATTAAAGTCCTTTGCAGGAGTAGGAATATTCTATGAAACTTCCCCAACCTGAAGAAGCACAACAAAAAAATATTAACACAGTGGTTTCAAAAACACTTAGGATATGAACAAAATCATTGGTACTTATTTTTTTCTACTAATTTATATCTCCAGAAAACATTTATTAAGAATAGGATTGGACAGAGACGCCTGGGGGGCTCAGTCAGTTAAGCGTCTGACTCTTGATTTTCGATCAAGTCAGGATCTCGTGGCTCATGTCAGGCTCTGCGCTGACACAGCGGAACGTGATGGGGATGTTCTCTCTCTCTCTCTCTCGCTCTCTCTCTCTCTCTCTCTCTCTCTCTCTCTCTCTCTCTCCCTCCCTCCCTCCCTCCCTCCCTCTCTCCCTCCCTCCCTCTCTCCTTCCCTCCCTCCCTCTCTCTCCTCTTTTTCAGTCTCTCTCTCCTTTCTTTCCCTCTCTCTCTCTCTGCCCCTCCCAGATGTGTATTCTCTCTCTCAAAATAAATAAACATTAAAAAAGAAGAATAGGATTGGATAATCCTCTGAATAAGTTTTCTTCTGTCTTTAACACCTAATAAATAAGTAGAAGAAAATGAAATCAAATCTTTTTTTTTAAGTAGAAGCATCAGTTCTTAAAATTCACACTACCAGTAGAAGTGAGAAATAAGAGTAACTGATTATAGATGCAGCAAATTCTTCAGAGTTTAGAAATAGAGTCCTTACTTGAAAAATTGTTCATAGGGGCGCCTGGGTGGTTCTGGTGGTTAAGCATTTGATTCTTGGTTTCTGTTCAGGTCATGATCCTGCAGTTCATGGGTTCAAGCCCTGCATCAGGCTCTGTGCTAACAGTGAAGAGCCTGCTTGGGATTCTCTGTCTCCCTCTCTCTTCCCCTCCCCTGCTTATTCTCCCCACCTCTCCTTTTCAAAATAAATTTTAAAAATATATGAAGAACTGTTACATTAACCATAACTAAACCAGCTAGTTCCCCGTAGGTCAAAGGCTGTGCATGGACACAGCTACGTCCTGCTTCTGCAGTGGGCTATGGTCCCTACTTTGAAAATGTCATCAGTGTAGAGCCGCCAAATTTCTAAACTTCTAAATCTACTTTAGTTTGTCCCAGAATTATGATAGTCTCCAACAGTGGCCAGAGTTATCGAAGACATTCTCTTGATGATCTCTGTTGTTGAGAGTGACCTAAAATTCAGAGGGCATTGTGTGAGGTCTCATGGTCCATGGAGTCTGGCGTTTTAAGTATCAATGAGGGCTAAGGTCAACTGTATATGTGATGCAGCATTGTATGCCTAACGTTGTAGAGGTCAAATCGTTATTTAACATTGTGTATAGTAAACTATCCACAGATATACAGGATGCTGACTATAATTCAATAATCAAGAAGAGATCTCCATCTTCAGGAAAGAGATTTTTGATAATTATTCATAACTGGGGTTTGCCTTCTCAAACAGACCTGGAAGTACAATGGATTCATAGGTAAATAATATAGACTCTCTTATCCGATGATCTTTCTAATCGCTTTTGAGCCATTATCCCATTATTTTTCTCAAAAGTGCAGGGTTTACCAGTAGCCTGTCTGAGAGTTGTCTGGTGTGATGAGGAAGACATCTTAATGACCGGGGTGAAACCTCAGGAGGACCCTTGCAAAAGGTCATCAGAAGGCTTTGTTCTCCCTGACTTTGAGTAGTCAATTAAATCTTGAATGACCTAAACTGTCATTTTTTTTTCTTTCCTTTTGTAAAGAATTTCCTTGTCACTGTGTCTACCTTGCTCCTGGCAATATTTTCCTTGCGTTCTTGGTTTTGGCCTAAATTTTCCTTGACCTTTAGCGTCCTTGTAGTCATTTATATGCTTCCTTCTGAGGAAGTAGGGAGTTTGATTTTAACACCTTAAATAAAATCACTGGACATGCATTTTCCCCCAAAGGGGCATGAAACCATTTCATTTGAAAATGTACTTCTAAGACATGTAATATTTTACCTTGCAGCTTAGAGTTGTATTATGTTAGTGATTAAAGCTCAAAAGATCTAACCAAAATATAAAACTAATACAACCTTTAACTTTACTCTTTGGATGTTTCCAAATCCCAAATTTCTAGACTGGTTTGAGAGTATATATTTTTTTAATTTTCTTAAATTTATTTTTGAGAGACAGAGAGAGGCAGTGCAAGCAGGGGAGGGTCAGAGAGAGAGGGAGACACAGAATCTGAAACAGGCTCCAGGCTCTGAACTGTCAGCACAGAGCTCAACGCGGGGCTCAAACCCACAAACCGTGAGATCATGACCCGAGCCAAAGCCAGACACTTAACCGACTGAGCCACCCAGGTGCCCCAAGAGTATATTTTAATATAAACTTTTTATTAATATAAGTATTTGAATTTTGATTTTTAAAATGTATTGCAACTGAACATATAAATAGATTTTAGGTCTATATATTATGATCACAATTAACACAGCATAACACTTACTGGCCATCAAATAGACTGTAAACCATCATATCTATATCTACATCTATTTATATCTATATTGATCTATACACAGAGAGAGGTGTATATGCTATACTTCAGTGAGGCATTTGAGGAGTTATACGAAATATTATATGAAAAAAATCTCTTACTAACAACGTAGGGAGTATATCAGCAAAGGAGAAATTAATCTGAAATGTGTGGTATCATTTGCAACAGTCTTTTCTAAAATATACTGAATGAAGAGAGAAATTCTGTGGTGAAACCACTGTGGGAAACACAGTAATTAGATCTCTTCTTGGGTCACAGGCTTGAACATTACCCTATTCCAATAAAAGCTCTGAAAGCTTGGGTCCTACGTACGAGAAACATTTGTTAACACCACTAAAAACAGTGTTCTAAGGAGCACACTTTTTAAAATGTGGTATTCAAAAATTATATGCAAAATCTTTACCATCTTTTATTGTTCCCAGTTAAAAAATTAATGTTTAGGGGCACCTGGGTGGCTCAGTTGGTTGAGCCTCTGACTTTGACTGAGGTCATGATCTCGCAGTTCGTGGCTTCAGGCCCCGCGTCGGGCTCTGTGCTGACAGTGAGAAGCCTGGAGCTGCTTCAGATTCTGTGTCTCCTTCTCTCTCTGCCCTTCCCCTGCTCATGCTGTGTCTCTCTCTCAAAAATAAATAAAAACATTAAAAATTTTTTAAAAATAAAATAAAATTTAAAAAAATTTTGAAATAAAAATTAATGTTTAGATTTTATGGAAATTTTCAGGATAGACCATTTTTACCTATTACATTAAAACAGGTTTCCTACATCTTATATTTGTTTTATTTAATGAAAATTACACAAATATCTAGAATGTACTTTGCTAAGATCAAGTAATTTAGGTGGGATAATTCACATTTATTACTGTTAGCTCAATTTCATCAAAGGATAAAATGAGAGGACTAGTTCTTAATTAAGGCAAACAGTATATTGGCTAGGTGTCTACCAAAGCTATTGGCTTGTGATACATATTTTATTCAGATCTTTGACATATTCTTCCTTGATGGATTATTTTCAATTTTCTTACCAGAAACATGAGATGAAAATAAAAACAGCACTCTATATATTCTAATATGCAAACGTATCTTGATATAGATGATAAATCACTGGTCAGGATTATAAATCATACTCATGGAATAAGCTAGGTTAAAAATAATGTTGAATACAGACTGCTATTTTTGTCTCCAACTATGTTATGTCAAAGCTTTGAGGCTATTAATAGACTAATCCTGTGACTACTTTGCCAGGGGGTGAAAATAACAATTTATAAAATAATCTCAGAGGGTTGGTACTTTGTTCTTGTTCTAGTCATCTATCTAATCATCTCTCTCCATTTCCCCCATAAATGCTCTAAGACAAAACAAAACAAAATATTATCCTATAAAAATGTTCTCTTCTATGTAATAAATACATGCCTGTGTTTTAAGTTTTGATTTCCTTGTCATTGAAAAATAACAATAAATATCGCTATTTGGTATAAGTTTAAGATCAGGTTGTAAAGGTCACATATGTTTTCAATCCTGCTAAACACCATCATCCCCCCTTACATGATAAACATCAAGTATTTTTAAGCGTTCATCATTCAGTTAATTACTTACGTCAGCCTGTTATGCTGCTATTCATCAGCCATTAATTGAGTGTCTACTATGGTACAGATACTGAGCTAGAATATTTACCTCCTAATGAATTCGATAAGAGCAGCTCCTTATTTCAATCATTTCTCTTGACATTGCCAAGGCGCTGAAGAAGGTTCACTGCGGTCACAGAAATCTTGGGTCAATCTCAATGTGTGTATTCTTTGTTTATGTTTTTAAAATTTTATTTATTTTTAGAGACAGAGAGAGACAGAGCATGAATGAGGGAGGAGCAGAGATAGAGGGAGACACGGACTCCAAAGCAGTCTCCAGGCTCTGAGCTGTCAGCACAGAGCCCGACATTCAGCTCGAACCCACAGACCGAGATCATGACCTGAGCTGAAGTCGAACACTTAACCGACTGAGCCGTCCAGGCGCCCTCAGTGTGTGTATTTTCCTTCCTGTGCGCAGGTGTGCCCCAAATTTGTATGTCACGCCCCACGTTTGCGAGTGGTTTGCAAATCCTAGTGGTGGCTCCCACAGGTTCAATTCAATTCAATTCAAAACTCTCATCAGACTTTTAAATCGGCTAGGAAAATGAAGACTATAAGAAATCACTACTGGATTCCAAAGCAATTTGAACACGATTTTATTCTGGCACTTCTTTCCAACTTGGGAGGACAAAACCCTTTTTAAAAAACTGCAGTCACAGATTTTACAGAAATGCTATATTCAGTTCACTTTTCCTGATGAGGTGAACTGTTTTTGACAAATTACAACCTCTCCAAGGCTAAATTTTTTCATAAGGTGGAGCTAAAAATACAGCTGACCTAACACACCGTACACCACTTTGGGCGTCACATGTTCTGTTGTTTACTAATTCACCCAACAGACATTTACTGAATTCCCAGTGTGTGTGAGGCTCTGTGCTGGGCAATGGGGAAGGGACTGTTAGGAAAACAGTCTGGTCTCTGCACGCATGCCCTCTAGGCGAACAGACCGCCTTGGATTAGCCACGCTCTGAAGGAGCCAAAAATTTTCTTCAAGGACCAGGCAGATATCCCAATTTGTATGGACCTCCCTGCCTCTTTTCAGAATGAGGAGGGCTCTTTCCTCCCGCCAGCTCCCTATTCTGTGTTGTCTAGGACACTACGTCCCAGAGACTACATCATACTGTAGCTCTTGATGTGAATTCTTAGGTCTCCATTGGGTGGTCGATGTCATCTGGGTGAGAACAAGTCTTACCCTAAGCTAGACAACATTTTCTGTGCTCTCTCCTGTGACTTCACTCACTCTTTCCAACGGCGTGTGAAAGTGCATCCCCCATTTCAGAGCCAAGGGCACCACGGTTTAGGGACCCTCAGTGTATCTCCGCTTAGTTAGGAACCGACCGAGAAGCTGGCCGCGGTGCGCGTGGCCTGGACCTGCTCAGTGGTGGCACCTCAGTAACACTGACACAGTAAAGTGTCCTCAAGTGCCGGCTGACCTTGTTTTTCTCACATGCGCAACTTGCCAGGCTCCGCGGCCAGAGGGAAAGAAGGAAAAACTGTGGCCCATGAGCTGCAGTTTCCAAAAGCAGCCAGGAGAGAACAAAACACATGTGCACACTGACCTCACTCTGGGGTCAAGTCTTTTTTTAAATTGTTATTATCAGCATAAACACTGCGCTTGAGCAGCTAGCTCGGTGGGGTGCTGAGTTATCTGGGCCCTGGAGCCAGACACGCTGGATTCCAGGTCCGTCTCCATCCCTCCCCTGCTGAGCGCGAGCGCTGGTGAAAGCCTCATCCCCTCTTTGCTCAGTGTCCTCCCCTGTAACAGGGGGCTGGTGATCAAAGCCGAGTCACAGGGGTACTGCGAGGATTCAACGAGGAAGTGTGTGGAAACGGCTCTGGGTTCCGGAGCACGCTAAGCATCTAGGCGACACGATGACCCAGCCATCCATCTACACAGAGCGGTCACAGGTGCTCACCAGCGTTACGTCCTGAGAAGCACGATCCCCAAGCCCGAGTCAAGTATGACTCATGAGCTCTTATACTGCATCACATCTTCATTTATTGATCCATTTATTACATGAATTTCAGGGGCATTTTGTGCAGACCTGCTGGGTACCAGGATCCTGGCAGATCTTAGGGCTACAAAGTTGCATAGGAAACAGGTTCCCTGGGACATAACAGCTTTCGGATTAATCAAAAATGTGAATGCAGGGGCGCCTGGGTGGCTCAGTTGGTTGAACGTCCGTTTTCAGCTCAGGTCATGATCTTGCAGTTAGTGAGTTCGAGCCCCACACTGGGATCTGTGCTGACAGCTCGGAGCCTGCTTCAGATTTTGTGTCTCTCTCTTTCTCTCTGCCCCTCCTCCTCCCTCTCTCTCTCAAAAATAAATCAACAAACATTTAAAAATTTTTAAATGTGAATGCATACTTGAAACATGCTTGAAATGGGCTTTGATATAAATGCTGAAATATTTTTTTTTTAATTCCTGATTTGTGGGGCACCTGGGTGGCTCAGTCAGCTGAGCATCCAACTTCGGCTCAGGTCATGATCTCACAATTCGTGGGTTCGAGCTCTGGGTCGGGCTCTGTGTTGACGGCTCAGAGCCTGGAGCCTGCTTCCGATTCTGTGTGACCCTCTCTCTCTACCCCTTTCCTGCTCATGATCTGTCTTTCTCTGTCTCTCAAAAATAAATAAATATTAAAATTTTTGTTTTCAAATTTCTGATTCAGGGGTAGTCCAACAAAATAGCTATTATTTACTGATGCCTTTCTGTTTGTGGCAATCTGTCTACCACTTCATGTAAGGTATCTTGTGTGATGGTTGCAGCATCCTCACAAGAAAGATGTTATTATTGTGCCCATTTTAGAGGTAAAGAAACTAAGGTAAAAAGATAATTTCAAATTCGCCCTAGCCATGAGTGGGTAACTGGTGCAACCACAAGCCTGCCTCTTGAGCTCTGACACTGTTTGGGGAAATAACATGCTAATAAAGAAAGAGACACCCATGGGGGCCTTTCAAGGACAGAACTTTAATTTCATGGGTGTTAATAGGAAAGGAAGCAAAAGAGACATTAGAGAAACTAGAGAAAATAAAGCAAAAAAAAAAGTTGCCACGCGTTATATAAATTTTATATATGTCATAAAACTGGTAAACATAGTTTTACAACGGATTCCAAAAAATATGCCTACTGTCCGTGGCATGACGCCGGGCTCACTTTCCACCTTGTCCAATGTCTCTGATGATGTCTTTGCTCGTGAATTAAAAATGTGATTTAATAGAGTAGCCTTAAATTGCACATCTTAAGTTTCAAAGAATTGACTCCAGGTCCCAAAATGAAGGAGACCTAGATAAGTAACAGAACCTGTTACAAACACCCAGGGCGTTTAGGGCGGCTGCAGATTTCACATTAACGGGAGTAAACTGGGACCTTTGGCTGCCAATCCCTCGCAAACCTAGGCTGCAGAGAGAGAAGCACAGGATTCAGAACAAAGGACACATCTGTCTCCCTCAGTTCCTCGGTGTGTGAAGCGCATTCGGAGCATCATGTTTAAATCTGGGCACTCCATTTTAGGAAGCAACTTAATTAGTGTGCCCAGAGCAAGAGAATCCGGAAAGGAGAAAGTGAAAGTGATACCCAGGGAGGAGCAGAACCAGGAAACGGACATCGGGACACTCGGAAAGGGGCGTGACCACCCAAGTCACACCGGAAAGGCCAGGATGAAGGGGGACCACCAAACTGGGGTGACTCCTGAATGCAGGCTACGGTCAACGGTGGGACATTCGATAAAGGAAGACTTCAAGCCACGTGGAGATGGGAATGGGGGATCTTCTGTTTCCAGAAAGGGTCTAAGCACAAGTTTTCTGCATGAACAAGAGATGGAGGCCATAACTTCTAACGTCCCTCCAGCTTCGTTCAACTCTCTACTTCCTCCCATCTCCCTCTCTAATATGGACAACTCTGCCCAGTATCACGTTCACAGGGATTCGTTTTCAACAGCCAATAGCTCCCAACAGCTTTAGCCCTCATTCTCCAACGATCATCTCTGAAATTTTTAGCCACAAATTGTGATTTTCCTGTACCAGTCAGTTTTACTAAAAGAAATATATATATATATATATATATATATATATATATATATATATAACTATTTAACTGTTCATAATCTTACATTCTCTACAGCCAGTAGGTGATAAAATTCTTCTTTCAGTTTTAGATGAGTAAGATTTGTAGGAACATCTTTATTTCATATTTGGACTATTTTGGCCAAATTACTACAGAGAGGTATGGTATATTCACAGCTTGATGCTTTCCCATACATAAGTCTCAGGGACCTTCTTCCATTTCTCTGCTGTGTATTCCAAAATCTCATCGTATTGATCTAAATGAAGACAAACATCTTCAGCCCTGCATTGGTATACAATGAACTCAAATATCTGAGTTCGTGATTTCTTCTTAGGTTGTTTCAACCTTGCCCCTTGCTGCCCTGAACTGGAAAAACCCATCTCTGAAACCACCTTCATAACTACACGTGGAATGGCATCATATCTTCAAGCAATTCCCACGTCCGTATTTCATCCAAGGAATGAAAAACAGTTACAGACCAGATACTTCATAATCTCCGATTCACGCATATAATGATATTGTTTCCAACCCAGATTTAGTGGCTTTCAAACATTGCTATGTTTCCATGTGTCTTTCTGATTCTAAGGGGTACAGAAGGAGCGATGCCCTAACTCCTTCCCTGGACACGCTCTGTCCTTCTCACAGTCTCTCTTAGCCAAGCCATTCACAGCTGGTGAAACAGCACGGACTCTACGCATGCCAAAAGCTAGCTCTTTGCTACTCTGCCTTTCAGACTGGCTTCTACGTTGGGATTTTCATAGGTTAAGCAGAGATCTCCAGTGATTCAATTTGCACCATCAAGCTGTTCTTTTGAATTTCTTCTCTTACTCCCTTTATACCTTCTCGAAAACTTCAAGTAACTGCCTTTTACTTAGGAAGCAAATACTCACAATTCAAGATTTCATTTCCATTTCATGCTGAGACCTTGAAGTAGGACACCCTTGCTACAAAATTTAAAGCTGATTCATGGTGTTAAGGCCTTTGGAAAACAAAGTTGTATTTACTAAAGTGAACACAGAATTCTTTTTTTAATTTTCATACAGAATGTGCTAGTGGTGTTTTGTTCTCCACATCCAAAAGATATATATTTTCCCCTAAACTCACAATTGTCACTGTCAATATTAGAACAATATCCTGTCCCTGCTGCTTCTGTTAAACAACGGGTTGCCTTTAAAGATGAAAACATGTGGCCATTAGCCAGTCTCAGGTTTTGCTCCCTACTTGCAGTCTTTTAACTATTTGTATTTTGCTTTCTTTCTTCATGGTTTTCCTCTTCACTTCCATTTCTTCTACTCCCCACCCATCTATATACTTCTGCTTTCATTCCAGTTTTTTTTCTATTTTCAAAGTTTTTTTTCATATCTCAACAACACCCTCTAAAACAATTTTCTTCTGCCTTAAAGGAAAGTCCTGACTCCAGTTTGAAAATCCGTACTTATTATATGAGAGTGATTTAAAAAAAATGAGTTTTTTCTCAGAAGTATTGGAAGTATCAAATGAGTTAATATAATTGAAAAGAGAATTAATTTCTGAAAAGGACTATACAATTATTTTACATTGGCCCTAAACTGACATTGAAACCCTTATGTAGAAAGACATCCTTGTTCATGGATTGGAATGGCTAAAAGTGTTAAAATATCCACAGGATCCCAAACCATTGACAGACTCAAAGCAATTCCCATTAAAATTCCAATGGTATTCTACAGTGAAGGACAGCAAACAATCCTAAATTTCTATGGAGCTTGAGAAGAAAAAGTTTTTTTTAAAAGAAATAAACCCATGCATATACATTCCACTAATATTTGACCAGAGAGTTAAGAATAGGCATCGACGAAAGGAAAGTCTCTCCAATAAATGGTATTGGGAAAACGAGATTATCATGTGCAAAAGAAATGAAATCGGACCCCTATCTTAACACTAATCACAAAACCAGCTGTTTTAATAACAGAAATGTTAGGTTTAATAACATAAACGTTAGGAACTAAAACCACTAATGCTCCTGGGAGATAACATAGGGGGAAATCTCCTTGACACCTGCCTTGGCAATGACTGGACGCCAACAGGACAATAACAAAACCAAAAATCAGTAAGTGGGGCTACATCAAACTAAAAAGCTTTCATGCAGGAAAAAGAATGAACAGAATGAAAGGTAATCTATGAAATGGGAGAAATTATCTGCAAGTCAGATGTTTGATAAGAGCTAATATCCAAAATACATAAAGAACTCATACAACACAACAGCAGAAAACAAATAATCCAACCAAAAAAAAAAAATAGGTAAAGAACATGAGTAGACAGTTTTCCAAAGAAGACACAGAAAGACGCAACAAGTACCTGAAAAGGTGCTGAACATGACTAATCATTAAAGAAATGCAAATCAAAAGCAGGAGGAGCTATTGCTTCACACCTGTTCAGATGGCTATTATCAAAAAGACAAAAGATAAATGCTGTAAAGATATGCGGGAAAGAGAACATTGTGCATTGTTGGCAGGAATGTGAATTTACACAGTCACTAGGGAAAACAGTATGGAGGCTCCCCCCAAAATTAAAACAGATCTACCAGGTGATTTGGCAACTCCATGTCTGTGTATCTATCCAAAGGAAATAAAACTACTATCTCATCAAGATCTACCAGCTCGCTGTAGCATTATTCCCCACAGCCAAGACATGGAAACAATGTAAGTGTCCATCAACAGATAAATGGTTACCAAAAAAAAATGTGGTACATATGGAATATTATTCAACCATTCAAGAAAGAAGGAAACCAGGGGCGCCTGGGTGGCTCAGTCTGTTGAGTGACTTTGGCTCAGGTCATGATCTCGTGATTCATGAGTTCGAGCCCTGTGTCAGGCTCTGTGCTGACAGCTCGGAGCCTGAAGCTGCTTCTGATTCTGTGTCTCCCTCTCTCTCTGCCCCTCCCCAGTTCGTTCTCTTATTCTCTCTCTCTGAAAAATAAAACATTAAAAAAAGAAAGAAGGAAGCTCTGCCATTTGCAACAACATTGATGAACCTTGAGAGCACTGTGTGAGATAAAATATATCAGACAAAGAAAGATAAACACTGTATGACCTTGTCCCTTGGGTGAAATCGAAAAAAGCCAAACTCATAGACAGAGAGTAGACTGGTCATTGCGGGGCGTGGGGAGTGAAGCAAATGAGATGTTGGGGCAAAGGTCACTAACGTCGGGTTATAAGATGACTACATTCTGGAGATCTAATGTACAGTGTAGCGACTATAGTTAGTACTTAACTGCATAACTGAAAATTGCTAACAGGATGATCTTAAATGTTCTCACCATAACACCACCACCATCAACACCACCACCAAACATGGTAAGTATATGCGGTGAAAGATGTTAACTAACCTCACTGTGGTAATCATTTTACAATATATAAATGTATATACCTACAGTCCCCATAAACGGTCACAGTCAATGCAGGCCACACATCACAGTGTATCGCTTCCACTGGCACAGCATTATACGTCAATTATTTCTCATTAAAGCTGGGGGAAAAGGACTTCTTTTTCAATACTTTCAATGGTAGGATGTGAGTTCTTGGATAATGGTGAGCTGGTTTTTACTCAGATTTATATTCGTAGCAGTTAGCACATTGCCCATGACAATACAGATGTTCCTTTACTGATTTAGTTACTCACTACCTGCTATTTAATTTATTAGTTGCATAAACTAGAACTTGCAAAAATGCTAAAGATTTATCAAATTTATGGTGGATTTGCAGATCACTTTTTGCTTGTGATTATGTTATAAGTTACTTTGTATGCAAGGGGAAAAATAACCAATATTGTCTAGGCTAGTATTATTATACCAGCATATTTGTATATTTTGGGGTCCAGACATGTCTCTACAAAAAATAAACTCATTTTTAAGGTAATGAATCTTTCCTCCATTAATCATTCTAAGGTAATCCAAGGTGCATATATACCTACCTGAAACAGGGGTTGTATTACCTGAAACTTAAGAGGTTTGAAAATCAACATCCAGATGACAAAACAGCCTAGGTAATTATTTTTAATCCAACCTACGTTTTGGATCCGTACAGAACTTGAATACGGCTTGTCCTCAACCTCCACGTCTAAACTCTCTTCCCTTCCTAATGCAGGTGCTCCCCAAGTCTGTCCACATCCGTCCCCATCACTAATAATACTATGTTTGAATTGTGTTCTAAGTGTGTGATGTTCACTCTGATCACCTGAAATTTATCAACAACTCCTGTTAATTGACAGAAGCAGAAATTTTCCAGTCGACTGCACCTTGTCCGAAGCCTAACCTACCCTTTCGTTCCTCCTTAGAGCACTTCATCTGGGAATCTAATTTTTAGTTAGACACCTCTAAAAGCTCTGGTCCTCTGATTTTAATTACTTATTGAATTAAATGTTGCCTGCATTGACTGTGACCATTTATGGGGACTATCGGTATATACGTTTTAGTCATTATCATACCCTGTCTAGCTCAGTGAAATCTGTTGAATGAGTGAACCAAATGACTGATAACCTATGGTCATATGTGTGACTATTTTTCTGCACAATGCCGACTCCTGCGAACCAAACACTGGGATTTTTATTGGTTTGTTTACTCCCTAGCAGATGATGAAAATTATAGGGAAGGCCAAGTTACATTTCTGGGTGCCAATCTTACGAAATCCTAGGAAAATCCCTGAGTTGGTAGAAGGGAACAGACTCCTTCCTCCGTACGGTACACTGGAGAGCTCCAAGGGGGCCGCAGGTCACAGAGCCCCAGTTCCCCACTACTGCTCCCCCCATTCAGGGGGAGCGACTGAATGAACTCTTTCCCCAACAGCCTTAAACAGGTGACCCCCGCGGATGGTGTGTGAGAGGTCACGCTACACCAGACACTGGGGAACGTGTGGATGCATCAGGCTCCGCGCATATTCCTCTATCTTAGAAAAGAAGATCTTCAGGAGGACACAGCCTCCACACACCTACTCCACTTAAGTGATGTGTGGCAAACAAAAATTGTGATTTTGAGCAACTGAAACGGGGAAATTGCGTGTCGCTGGTGACCAATGAAGCAGCAACAGTCTTATGCTGTTCCACGAAAGCGGGAGCCGGCCCTCACGTCCGTTGACACAGATCTTCCCTAGTAAATCACTGACTTGTTTTTCTTCATATAGAACAAAACCCTCAGATTCTATAAAACCTTCACAGGTGAACACGCTGAAGGCTGACTCTGATCGATATTCACGATGACACTGATGAGAAGTGTTGCTCCATGGAGATGCAGAGGAGTGTGGATGGTAACTGTTCTGAACAAAGCTGCTGATGGTTCTATTCTGCTCACAGTGGTTCTCGAAGAGTAATTTTCCTGGATGGAATTCTAGCGACTCTAGGATCTTGACAAGATATGGATGGTACCCAAATTGGCATAACGTGAGGGAGGTTTTTTGGGTTTTTTTGTTTTGTTGTTGCTGCTGCTGCTGTTGTTGTCTTTGTTTTTACAATGGACAGGAAGTAGGGATACCACCAGGGGTAGTATAAAACCAGAGGCTAGCTGGATCCTAGCTTTTCCCACAATCAATACCGAAAAAGACAGGGAGAGAAGACGGCGAGGAGAGAATGTTCCAGAGGAGTCTCCTTTGGAAGGTCGAAGGCCTGTTGAGGACCCCGCCAGGACAAGGCAACATACAGGACAAGAATTAAGAGATGACCACAACCATGGCCTCCTTCCTGGCTCTCATGGTCTCCCAACGCAACCAGCCTCCTGGCCCAAATGGTGAAGGACCTCACTGAGATAGAGCTGAGAGCAGACGGGAGGGTCCAACTCCCAGGCCAAGCAGACAACGGCACAGATCGGATCTGGTGGGACAAACAGATGTCTGCTGTGTCTGTTGTCTACACTTCAGGGAGAAGAATCTGGAGTCCAGAGAGGCTCACGAAGCTGCCAAACAGAGAGAGACCCTAGCACTTTAAAGTAATCACTTCACACAGTTACTCTGTCTCCTGCTTTATGCTTACTACTGACTGACAATGGAAATCTCCTGGGCTTACACTCTTATATACATCTCCTATTATTTCTTTATTAATATTTTAAGCTCTCATCACTATTAATTACTGAGAGTAAAATTTCTTTTAGCCAATTTTATCACAGTAGTGCCATAACAGAAAATACTCTTGTGCCGATGAGAAATCCATACATATGCACACACACCAATGATTTTGACCAATCTGAAACCCTTGCCTTAAAATTTTACAGTAACCATTGCATATGGCCGGAAATATAATCGTCACGATTACATGAATGAGAATGTCTAAGTAAGTGGGCTTATTCTGAGATAAAGACTTCATTAGGAGCTCAAAGGCTCTGCAAATTCACATGAGGTGAGTCCTGATTATGTTCTTTGTTCCTTTCCTGATTCACAGTTTACCTGTCTTTAGTTTTACAAAAGATGATACCAAACCTAATGTTAGGTGGCTCGTAGCAAAGAAGTTCAAAGCTATGGCCAATATTAGTATCTTCTTAAGAGTTATTTTATTATAGTTTATTGTCAAGTTGATTTGCATGTAACACCCAGTGCTCATCCAACAAGTGCCCTCCTCCATGCCCGTCAAACATTTTCCCCTCTCACCCGCCTCCCATCAACCCTCAGTTTGTTCTCAGTATTTAAAAGTCTCTTGTGGTTTCCCCCATTCCTAAACTATTTTCCCCTTCCCCTCCCTATGGTCCTCTGTTAGGTTTCTCCTGTTAGACCTATGAGTGCAAACATATGGAATCTGTCCTTCTCCGCCTGACTTATTTCACTTAGCATGACCCCTCGAGGTCCATCCACTTTCCTACAAATGGCCAGATTTCATTCTTTCTTATTGCCATGTAGTACTCCATTATATATATAAACCACATCTTCTTGATCCATTTGTCAGTTGATGGACATTTATGTTGTTTCCATGATTTGGCTATTATAGAAAGTGCCGCTATGATCATTGGGGTACGTGTGCCCCTACGCATCAGCACTCCTATATCCCTTGGGTAAATTCTTAAAGAGTTATTCAAGGCGATATTCAGAGCTACCTGACTCTTGCTACCTTCCTATAACTAGTGTATCATTTATGCTAGTGAGTTTGAAAGTAAAATAAAGTATTTCCAAAGCCGTTTCATTAAGAAAATATCACTACCCGTGTGGACACTCCTGCAAACTAATGTGTATAACTTACAGACTAAGGACTCTAAACACTCCAATGTATGTGCTTCAGTTAATCAGCTATTCCTACAGGATGTCATTTATTCTTTCAGACCCTGGTGGTCTCATCCATTACTGTGACTCATGAAACTTTAATTCATATTTATACTCCTGTCTCCAGATTCGGTGTGTATTTGCAACCCCTGTGGTCACTAATTGTGCCAAGGCCACACCAAAACCAGTATGCTCATCAGTCTATGTTTTATTTAGTTTGCCCCATGGAACCACCATCAGAACACTGGGTCCATCTGAACATGGCATGCTAGCCACAGCATCTAAACCTTCTCTACCTTCCACACCAGAAACTTGCCAATTCTGTCTCCGTATTTTCCTCTTTTCTCCCGGCCCAGCCTCACTGTCCCCGCTGACGGTCCTGGTCTCTCACTGCAGCAGCCTCCTGATCATGACCTCGGCTCCTGAATTTGCCTTTATTAGTCTTCTGTCCAGAAGGGGGCCTGAAGGCTTGTTCTTAAATGCCGACCTGATCGTGATTTTTTTTTCCTATCTGTAATCCTTCTATTTGGGCCATTATGCCCTGGCCTCACCTCTCCCAGGGCTCCCTCCACTGGGGACCATCAGGTGAGTCTTGGGAAATGAATGCCTCTCTCTGCACGTGTTATCGTCACCACCTTCCCACCTGAAGGATCTTCCTCCTCTTCATACCGTAGCCCCTGTTCGACTTCCACATTCATTCCACCCTCTCTGTGGTCCCGGCCGGGTAAGCCCACAGCTCCACGGGTGACACTTTTACCCGGCTCTTGTCCACTGGCAACACCCCCAGAAAAAGGTGAACTCCAGACACCAGGCACTTGTCTCGGGGACCTCAGCATCTAACGTGGTGACTGGGATACAGCCACCAATCAATGATTATATGCTTTGCTTTGCTTTGGTTTTTGTCCCCTAACAGAAGTATTGTGTCAGGTTGTTGAAGAAAAGGGGTAGCTGGAAAGTTGGTGAAGAAAAACTTGAAAATTCATGGTAATAATTAAAACTGCTGGCCAGGAGTTGGATTATTATAGAAAACAAAAATGTTTAGCCGAGTTAAGTTAATGGAAACTTAACTAGATTGAAGAGAAACCCAAGTGTGTGTCACAACAATGGTACTGGGATCCAAGTGAGAAAGCAGGGGTGACCCAGGGGCTCTGGTCCGACTTGACTGTTCCCTTGGGTTCCAAGGGAGTGAATCGAAGCCTCATCTAAACTGCACTAAAAGTAGAGGTTAGGAAATACAGTGAAGCAAAAGGAAGAAATTGTGTGTGTGTGTGTGTGTGTGTGTGTGTGTGTGTGTGTGAGAGAGAGAGAGAGAGAGAGAGAGAGAGAGAGAGAGAGAGAGAGAGAGAAAGAGAGAGACCACTCTCTAAGATACCAATGCAAATCTTCAGTGTCAACTCAGGAACGGGTTATGCTATAAGAACTGTTCAAACACATGAGTTAGAGTGTGAATTTAGACTCCCTCAAAACCATCTCAATGTACTTATCCAGTAAAATGTCCTACCTGATATCATGGAAAATGCTATCGGGTATGTTTTACCTAACCCGTTTATATAATTTCCCAAAACCACATTAGTTGACACCAAGCACAGAACAAGTAACACCTGATTCTGCTTCTATTAAGAAGTAGGTTTGTGTCAAGGTTTTAGTACTAGCATTTTTTAAATCTCCTCTTCAAAGTTGCTGCCCACTAACGAGTCACAGGTTTGAATCAGAATTACTTGTTCTGAATCAATTTCTACTGTAATTTTAGGTTATAAAGTCTCTCCCACCTACATAGCCTATTATAAATTCTGGTCTCCAGACATAAATAAACCCACCTCAGCTTAACTACTTTCTTTAGTCTCTAAATTGACAATGAATCATTACAGTTTTTTTAAATTTTAGTCTTTAAAAGTTGCTTGAAATTTTCTGTAAAAAAGAAGTATATGAACCTGAATTTCAGTTACGCATGCTAGTCACTCTTGTGTTTAAGCATGGTTCCACACAGGTGACAAAATCTTCACTGTTTCCAAATGTATCCAGAAAAAAAGGAGTCAGGTATCTTCTGTAAGTAAATTTTCCCCACAGTTGATATTTAACCTTCAGCCCATTTATCTAAAGAACACGAAGGAGCATATCTCTTATTTCGCGTTGCGCGCCTTTGGAAATGAACGCTTGCCTGTCACCCTTCCGTTCAGTCTGAAAGCTCTTGGTTTTTGTCACTCTTCTGGGTTGTTGTTGTTGTTGTTTTTTTAACCCAATCTAAACCACGGTTGCTTTTCTGTGAGCTTCTGGCTTCTCCCCTCTTGAATAATTGCTATGTTCTAACCGTTAGACCCCCGAACTGGACAGAGACTCACAGAATCTGATAGTAGTGATTATAATACGTAAAGTCCTTTCTTCTCTATTCAGAGTGCCCTGTAGCTTTTTTTAATTGTCAATATTAAAATACCACAAAATATGCCAATATGGTCTAAGACCGTTTTTTCAAAACATCCCTCACCCACAACAACAAAACAACACACACACACACACACACACACACAAACCTTACTAAAATCTGCCAGGTATTGTCAGTTTCAACAAATATTCTTAGAACCTACATTATTGGGTTTAACAAAATCTTACTGTCCCTGTTTTCTCTCTACGGGACGTTAGGAATCACGGTAACGCCATCACAGGATCACTGTAAGAATTTAATATCCTGTAAGGCAAGCTTCAGTCACAAAGGAAGCACGGAATAATTACCGTACTTACACCTTCGGAGTGCTTCTATGATATATTCATGCCTAAAGCTATGTTTAAATTGAACCAAATAATTGGTGTAAGTTCTTGAACAAGAGGAGAAAAAAAAATCTGTCCAAACAGATTCTTCTCACAGTGAAGAGAGAAGAATATCTCTGGGTCCATCTATTCCCAGTCACCTTACCTCCAGAGGGTAGAAGAATGCGAACAAAAAGAGGGAAAAAAGAAACAAAATGAAAGAGGCAAAGAGATTACGTGCGTTCATTTCACGGGCACTTATCTGCGCCTACAAACAACTGCAGAAACAGAGTGCACGCCGAGCAAACAGGCGAAGATTAGCTAACATTTTAGAGCCAAACGTCTGCAATTTTTCCTCGGAACACAACGAAAATTACAAACCGTGCCTGCATTTCTGGGCAACACAAACTACAGTCAAACAACATTTAGGTCAGTCGAATTTGCTCATCCTTGGGCCGAATGAATGAATGAATGAATGAATACAGTCTCATGAAATGGAAATAAACCACTGATCAAAAGAAGGCAAAAGCTGTAATAAACAAGGTTCACCATTCGAACGCAGTCTGTGCATTAGGCACCTTTCTATAGAAGCCACAGGTCAGGAAAGAGATGGAGTCTCACTGACCTGGCCAGTCCAGCCCTCGCTGGGTTAGTCCGTCTCTCTCTATGGGCTGCACACACCCAGCATTCTACCAACGTGAGGCACACAATGACGGGAGAAAGGGCCTTTACGATTTTCTGTATAAAGTCACTCTCCTCAAACAAACTCCATACTCAGAAGGTAGAGGGCTCTGTTCTTTTATGATCTCAGCGTATCCCTTTATCTTAGCATAACGCTGGACACAGTGAATCTCAGACTTACCATTGTGCATCGAGCCCTCTCCCCTGTGCCATTCATAAACCCAAATCACCACAGGCCGATGAATGAGCGAAGGCTTCACATACATTTTCAAGATTCCATTGGCTATAAGATTCGGGGAGAAAACATGTTCTTCTCCCAACTTTCTTCTCAGCAATCTTGTGCTGAGTCAGTACAAGTGAGGAAAATTTTCCTACACGGTAGAACTTTTTTTGTTGTTGTTCTTTCTTTCCTCCTCCTCTTCCTCCTTCTGGAGTTTTAAAACCCATCTTGTTTCTTACCAGATGGATGGCTGCTGGGCTCAAAAGTGTATCAACACAGTATATTTGTGTCTTTTTTTATTTTTCTATGCTACCATTTTTTGAAACATCAAGTATTGATAGTTAAATCATTTACATCAAAACATGTTTTGATGTTAATATAAGATAATCTTTGCGTGTGTTAATTGGATGGACTAACAATGCTCCTTAAAGAAATTTCCCTCTTTAAAGTCATAATTATGAGATTTCCTTTCATTTGTCTTATGTACTTTGTTTCTTTAAACTTTGAGTCGTATAATAAATTAAGCACAGTTTCTAGTCACATCAAATAGCATTTCATTTGCTAACATTTTTTTTCCCTGTAATGGAACTGCTCTGCTGTATTTTTTAAATTGAATTTTTTCTGGCGTAATATAATACTTTGCTTAGTATTTAATTTAAAAGATTCTCATTGACATTGCTATTATCCAAATTTGCTCCTTATATTTGATATGACCAGTTGATTGAGACGTGTTTAATCTTAATGTCCACTGGCCAACATGCGTTGCTCCTCCACTGCCATCTAAATTTTCCATGAATTTTTATTTATCCCAATAATTACTAATAATCTCTGAATGTATTAATCTCTACTTTTATTGATCTTTACTATTCTTCCACCTTCTCTAAACACCTATGTTATTTTATGCATTTAATGTGCCCTTCCCCCTCTATCACTCATGAAATATCTTCCCTGTTCCTTCTTGATGGTCTCAAATCCAACTCCTTCTCTAAGACGCTATCATTTATCTCTCTAAAATACCCAGCTTGACCCTTACGTGAATAAAATGTTTCAATGGCATCCCTCTAATTATAGAATGAGAGAAAACTCCTGAGTAGGAAAACTGTAACAGTCTGAACCATGCATACTCTTCCGCATTAAATCTCACACCATACTTGGGGTATCTGGGTGCCTAGGTGGCTCAATCAGGTAAGCATCTGACTCGTGATTTCAACTCAGGTCCTGATCTCACGGGTCTGTGGGGTTGAGCCCTGTGCCGGGCTCTGCACGCTAACAGCTCAGAGCCTGCTTGGGATTCTCTTTCTCTCTCCTTGCATG
This sequence comes from Helogale parvula, assembly GCA_004023845.1. Lineage (NCBI taxonomy): Eukaryota > Metazoa > Chordata > Mammalia > Carnivora > Herpestidae > Helogale > Helogale parvula. The sequence goes on along the minus strand of PJEM01010269.1, from coordinate 2,314 downwards.
CATATGCTCTCTCTATCAAAATAAACTTAAAAAAAAGAAAAGCACAACACACTTCTTATGTTATTTTCCTAGTCTACACAAGAAAGAATCTGAAAGACTTAATAAAATGCTTTTAATTGAAATGGCTCAAGATGATTATTTTCTTTTTCTCTATCTCTAAAAAGGTTAGAAGCAATTTGCACCAATTTAAATGGCATACCTCTTTTCCTGAGTTTGGGTTACACAGGTTCTAGGGAAGTCTTTCAAAAGCAAGGCATACTGCTATGATTTGGACAACTACACTCTTGGCCACGGAAATGTGTTGATATGGGAGGAAGGATACACAATTTTCCCCATAATTCATGCTTCTTGCTTTTGTCGTCATGGAGACGGGATGGGATGCGCTGGCAGCTCTCCACTCACTGGTAATCAGTGGACATCACCACTCCCCCCGCGAGGCAATTCTTTCCGTGTATTTCCTTCTCCTTCGCATGCAACATTATTTTTCAGAGGGCACGCGAAATAAAATGCACATTAAATATAATAACGCCTGTTGAGTGTGTTAGCTTCCTATCTCTAGAGGTCAAGATAGTTTTCATTCAGAACTGAAACACTACTATTATGAATCGTATGACTGTATTCTTAGAAGTAACCCAATTTTCCTACTCGCTGAACAGAGATTCCTGGAACATAGTTGCAAAGTTCCATATTATGATACTTTTCCACTGGCGCCATTATCATTGATCCCTTCCTTGTCTTACTACTGGATTCATCCCTCATTCTTTCATTGGTGTTCTTCCTGTCTTTCCTTTGAATTCTGAAATATACTCAAGGAGCAGACGAGGCAAGAGATAGAGCAATATAAATTATTGGGAATTGTATACAGAGTGGAAATTCTTTCCATTTGGAAGAGCTTTACAGTTTCATGTTAAGCATTTCTAAGCAGAGTGTGCCAGTGGGAGTTAAAACAATACTTCATTTCCAGACGAGGACTTCTTGGCTAGTCCGACACTGAATGCATCCCGTACACAAAAGTTCTGGCAATAACAAAGAACAATCTACCCAAAATGTATTGTGGAATGACATGCAATGTTTGCCAAATTAGTGAAAAGAGTAAAAACATAAATTACGGCCTTTTGAGCATGTACAAATGCCAGGAACTTTCTGTTTTCTCCTTCAAACTCCTACCAACCCTCTCATCATTAGCCTCATGTTACAGGAAAGCCCGGCCTCAGAGAGTCCCATACATGAAAAGCCCCACAACCAGGAGACCAGGAGACGGCAGACTTCAGTGCCCCGGGGGCTCGTGGCTCCCCCAAAGCCCGAGTTCCCAACCACGGTGCTTCCAGATCTTCCCCTCAGCTCACAGTCCTCCCCTGCCACTCCAGGGAGACCTTGCGGAAATGGCTGTGGCCTGCGTTAGACATCACTGCAGGGACTGAAACACATTCTGCTGGAACATGAGAACACCCGCTGCAAAATCAGGAGCACATCATTTAGGCGCAGCCACTAGCCTCCTCTCATGACGCCCCATTTACAGCCTCCTCCCTGAGGCTGGCTCCGCCGGACCCTCTGGGTGCTGACGCGGACTGGGCACGCCTCTGAGTGAGGTGCATGCCACGCCCAGCCTAATCAGCACAGTGCCAGGGGACACCCTCCGTGAGTACTGGTTTTCCAGAACCTCCTTCTGGGTTCCCTTCCCCTCGGATATGTAAACATGGAGATGGAGGGAGCAGGAGAGGGACTTCTATCTCATCAGCTTTTCTACAGACCCCTCCCCCGGCGCCCCACTACCCTGCCCCCGGCCCCCCACTACCCTGCCCCCAGCCCCCACCGCAGTTAAAGGCTAGACACACGGACTCATTATTTACTTTTACAAGTAACTCTTATGATTAACAGGGTTCGTTTTGCTTATAATGAATTTTAGGGTAAAAGGTCTGAGACTAATTCTTAAGTGCCTTTAAAAATAGAATGACCACATAAAAACTGTTTTATGCAAAGGATTACCAAAAGAATGCTGGGAATTTGGAAACTGTAAGAGGACCACTTCAGTGGGTGCCAGCAAAGAGCACGAGTGAGCATCCGAATGAAGGTCAGGATCCCTGGACTCCAGAGGAAGAAGAAGCAAAAATAGGTAAAGAGGCTCTGGAATTGCAGTCAGGTACATGGTTTCCAACCAATTGCAAAAGACAGGAGAAAGTCCACATCAGCTGAAGAAGAAAAACACAGGGAGAGACGGAGAACAAAAAGGAAAACGGGAAGGAGAAAGAAAAGGGAGGGAAGATGGAAGAGGCAGAGAGGGGAGAGGGAGGTGCAAGAAAATAGGAGAGAAGGA